>APFE030389286.1:202269-219917 GCA_000404065.3 Pinus taeda
GGGTGTTGTCCTCAGTCACTTGCAGCTTTAGTGGTGGGAAGGGGGGAAGAAGGTACGGCGTTAAATTCTTTGAGTAGTAATTTTTGCTGATGTTTTAATTTACTAAGTTCAAACATGGTGATGTTTGCCTTAGTTTTCTTCATGTCATCGACAATGTTGTAATCCATTGAATCAGAAACTACCAAAGTTTTAGATGGTGAAGGTGTAGTAGAAGATGATGGCTGATTGTTAGATACTGTTGTGGCTGGATTTCTAACGGGTACCTTTTCCTTTACGGTATTGGTTCCAGCGCTCCTTTTCTTTGGATTAGCTTGAACAGGTTCGGGAGTACCTTTACTCCTTGTAGTGACAGGAAAGGCTTCTTATTCGGCATCAGTATCGGAATTAGGGAGTATAAAGTCCCACATTCCGTGACATTCAACTACTTCCTCTTCTTCTCCTTCGGATGGTATAACTATTTCTTCCTCTTCCTCTTCCTCGGGATCCGAGTCTGCATATGATATAACGTTAGGAGGTTTGGACTCGAGTTTTTTGAAATTCCTGTATGGTTTCTTCGATGAGGATTCTGATACTTGTTTCTTGATTTCAACCATTTCATTCGACATAGTTTTAAGGACTTTTTGAAGGCCCCCCATGTCATATGGATCCTTAGTCATCTTTTTCTTAGAGTCGTCTTTAAAGGAGACTTTTTTAGATTTTCTTTCTTCCAAGGCAGTTTTCTTTTCTAAGGCGATTACACTTTTTTCTACAGCGAGTGCTTCCTTCATGTTTTCAGCTAATGTGGGTTGTTTGGCCCTATCAACAAATATGGAAATGTTTGAAGGCAAAGCGGTAATATACCACTCGCTTCTAACTTGTTCGCTTGGCTTATCATCAGTGGGGATTTTGTTCAAGAGTTTGTTGAATCTGGAGTTAAACTCCTTAATGGGTTCTCTTGATTCGATCCTTAAATTGGAACGGTCATGGACAAGTGTAGCTAAGGATTTGTCATCGCCGTATCTGGTGAGAAACTGTTCCTGGAAAATATTCCAACTCGTGATGGATCCAAAGGGCAAGGAAAAATACCAACACCCTGCAGATCCTTGTAGTGAATAGGGAAACAATCTTACTACCACATCTTCTTCAGTGACTCCCTTTAAATTGACTGACAGCATAAAATTGTTAATATGTTCTTCTGCAGAAGTTCCAGCATCTGGATTGAACTTGGGTAACCATTTTTCGGGGTAATCGGGTAAAGGATGTAAAGGTGCAGGCATGGTGACCGAACTAGGACTTCTCCATGGTCTTTGGGCCATTTTAGGATTACCAACGATCGCTTGTGGTGTTCCAGGTGCCTGAGGGGGAGGTGGAAGTACAGACTGAAAAGATTGCGATGCTTGAGATGAAGTCCCTTGGTGAACAACGATATGAGGTGGTGAAGTAGGTGTATGACTTCGCACAGGTGATGATGAAATGGAAGATGATGGGGAAAAGGTTTCGCTACCAGAACCTTCAGCGGCCTTTTTGATCCTTTTCCTTTCGGGTAAACGAAATTCAGGTGGTTCAATACCTAGCTTTTCGCTTTGGAGTTTGGTAAGGTGAGGGGGTAAGCGAAATTGTGAAGTCTGACTGCCTTGTGATACTTCAGATCTAGGAGGGGAAATTGAGAAGCCTTGAAGTTTCTGGATGATGGATTGAACTTCAGGGGACTCCGGACTTAAGTGTTCTGAAGTATGATGTAATTGAGCATTAGTGATTGATTCCTCTTCGTCTCGTCTGGATACTGGAGATTCAGAATGCGAACGAGATGTCCGAGGAGAGGCGGAGGGTGAGTTACTCTTTGAATGGTTTGTAGGTGTTTCCTTACTCACCATTCATAGCGGATGGCCCTCCTTCTAGCGCCAGAAATGTTGATGGCCCGAAAATTGCTGCCACAACATTGGGGGATAACCACCCGGTCCAGACCTTAGTACAGCTCCTTTTCCGTTTGGGATGGTGGCTCCGACTGGAGATAACGGGACCCGTTTCCCGATAATAAAATAAAATGGATGGATGGGTGATGAATAGTTTGCTTAAGTGATAGGCGACTAGCTTATTCTATTGACAAATATAGGGAAACTAATACTAATCCCGGGAACAACTTATTCAACTGGAATGCAGCGTTAAATAATCTTTATCTATCAAACAGGCATGTAAATGACTCTGTAAAATAAATAAGAGACGTTCAATCATTCAACGATTACTTCATATGAATAGTCACGATGAAGTGATAAACACAAATTACTGCATTCACTATTTATATCATCGATACATATATACGATTGAAAGGGAAGCATGCAATAAACAACCAATAGTGAAATGCATAAGGAATGCTGCGAAAAGCACATATATATAAGCAATAATAGCAAGATCGATTTAAACAACAATTCATATAACAAAAATGAGTACAGACGCAGATAATAGTACCATGTGAGCTGCAGATCAATCTGAAATACCAATCGCTATTCAAAATTCCTTCTTCAACACAGAAATGCTTTTAAACAATGACAGTAGTGCACATTTGCATAAAAACCTTTCTCATTAAATTCAGAATAATTGGTCCAGTTTCATAAAAAAATATCCCTGAAGTACAATAGTGCAACTTCAGGGTTTAATTCATATACAAAACTTTACGACCCTTTCTAAATGCATGAAAGGGTCTATAAATACTACTAAGCTAAAAAAATCTATGAAACCAAATCCTACTAAATTGGTATCAGTAAGTGCGATCTAATTCTCTGGGGCGATCTGGCAGTTGGCGATGTGAGTCATGACTCAGGTTGTTTGCCCTTAAACCTGAGCTGGCTTATCGCAAGCATTGGCTCCACTTCTGGCGATTTGTTGAGGCGCAAACTGAATTGGGCGGTGAAGGTAGCATCCTGAATGTCGGGTATAATATACCCGACAACATCTGTAAGGCATTTCAAGGCGGCTCTTCAGCTGTATGGCTTGATCAAGAAGAACCAATAAGCATCCCACGTCAAACTGTTGATTCCAGCGATTAATCTTGCATTTTTCTCCAGCTCCGGGTAGCATGAGTGCTCCAACATATTTGCCGCTGTTAATTGACCTGGAGTACATTGGGAAATCATATTAAACAAATAAAGTGTATTATTTACTAATTCAACCAAATTTCCAGTGGTTGTTTTGCATCTGGAAATTGCTCTTTCTGCCTTCATTAGTTGCAATTGCCATTCTGTGAATAATATTTCTTTGTGCGATTCCAGAATTCTCGGTAGATTAGTCACTCGGCCTATATCGGAATCCTGCCATTCTATCAAGTTTGTCAGTGTTTCTTTGGCCTGATCCAAATCGGTCCTTGCTTTTTCTACCTTTTCACTTATGGATGCTACTAACTCGCACAATGGTTCTGCTTGTGTAATCTGCTGACATAGTAGCTTAACCTGATTAATCAATGCCTTATTTAACTGAAGCGCTTCTGCTTTGAATTCGTCTACCTGAGGGATCTTTTTCATTTGCTCAATTTGAGTGGTTAATTGAGCGATTTGCTCATCTTTTGCTTTCATTGTTCCCTCAGTTGATATTCTTAATTGCTCCAGTGCCGCCGATAACTCCTTTTGCCTTTGGATTGCACCTTCATCAATCCTCTATTTTTGCTCTTGTAATTGCTTGGTCAGTTGATTATTGTTCTGTTGCTGCACTAGCAATTCTTGCTCCGCCTGCTCTGCCTTCTGCTGAACTTCTGATAATCTCACCTGTAGCGAAGAGATGTCTTGGTCCTTGGTCTTCAATATATTGCTTACCTCCGATGCTTTATCAATGGTTGCTGCTGAATATGCTCTAGCGAATTGCGATAGCTTGGTTAAGTCATCGGACGGGTCGAATTCCTCTTTCCACACAGCATTGCCCGTTACTGTCAATTCAGGGAATGGGGAAGGTTGATCAGCTCTTCTCTTTTTCCTCTGTCGCTTTACAACAGCTTTATGCTTAGGGCTATAAAATACATCCAAAGGAGGAATCTCTTCAATTTGCAAAACGATTTCTCCCATTGGATCTTTAGGAATTATCTCTATCTCTTTTGATTTGGGTAGGCCGCTAGTTTCGCCCGAAACCGGTTTGGATGTCCCTTCTTGCGTGTCGCCTTCTTTAGAAACCTTATCATCTTTCAAGCACTCTAGGTTGCTGATAATTGTACTGAATTGTTGCCATTGTTGTAGCAAATTCGGATCAACTAGTATATCATTATTGTTTTTAGAGTTGCTCTCTTCTTGGGCTTTCGCCTGGGTTTCTTCTTGTCGCTGCACATTTTCCTGGATTACTTCCTGCCGCTGGCTATGCACTTCCTCCTGTTGGTTTGATGTAGTAGGAGGTGGCGTATTACTTCGTTGTTTAGGCTCTCTTGATCTGGTTGTCGTCGGAACAGTTGCTAACAGGTCTAGAGGCAGATTTTGCAACCTCTGTTCTCTAGTTCTGTTAAATTCGACTAGCCCTTCATCGTTATACACATTTCTAGCAAGTGACTTAACTTGATACAACGATTCAGCTGATGAAAACAAATCCTCGAATCTGTCTTCTTTGTGCTCGACCTTGGCCAATTTGGCCTGGTCGAGCGCATTGTAAGCAATCTTCCTCGGATCATACTGCTTGCTTGGCAGAGTAGCAAGAGTGAGAAAATTCATTTTCCCAGCTTCCTTCTCTGCATGTTTAATATCATGCAGGGTATAAATTCCAATCCGTAAGGGAAAAGAAGGCCAAACATGTTTTTCGCTCTTTTCAGGGTCTGAGTAACCCCTTCAGCATTGATTTGATAAGTTACTTCCCTGGCAAGTAACATATCGGGGATGTAAAGTAGCAGCACATGCGGCCTGGCCTGACTGCCAAAAACTCTGATGTAGGTGAATTTCTCCTCCCCAAACCAGCTTGCTACTGCAGTCAAATCTATCCCTGCTTGCTCAGAAATCTTTGGGGCAGGTTTATCAAAAATGGAGTAATGAATTGGCAACATAAAACCGTTGCAGATTTGATAAAGATGGTGCTTGTAATTAGTCTTCCACAATTTTGGATAATATATGTGAATGGGTGTGGGGTCTTGTGACGTCCACCTCCATCCCAGTACAGGAAATTTAGAATTAAAACACAACACATCCATCACATAGGCACTGTAACAGAATGGCGGAATAACCCTTTCTGTGACGCTATAGTTAGACCTTAAATCGAGGATGGCTTTGGCTAATTTGTCAGATAATATATCCACCCAATCCATAATTTCGCCACTACATGCCGCCTCCATTAAGGGGACCATTGCTTTGGTAAAATTGGCAGAGTCATGCAATCCCCATAGTCTACACATCATAATTCCAGCATAGTAGTAAGGAGAACATAGGGAGTCAACTGAGTACTTACCCGAGGTTTCGTGCTTGTGTTTCGCTGGGTTCTGTCTCCAGCCTCGAATTGGTTCAGACTCGGTCTCGTTCTCTGCTCGAAATTTCTCCAAAAATGCCGCATTGTATTTTTTCTCTTCTGCTGGTAGGTGATACATTAGCCTTAGATCTTCGGCTCGAAAAGAACCGAAAATCCTCCCGTCCGCAGTGCTAAACAATCTGTTGATAATTGGGACTTCTTGGATTGCCCACCTTACCACATCCGTGTATGGGATAATTTGCTCCCGGGCCGCTATTCTGTGTAGAAAGGAGTCGGCCAAGTCTTTTAAATTGGTGTCGGATTTACTAGTGTTATCGCATGAGATTTCTACCTTGGTCACCTTCGGCTCTTCTGCTTCAATCAAATTATACCTCCCTTGCGAAGTGGTTCTGGTAAGTCCCAAGCACGTTGTATCTGATATAAGCCCTTTGTTCTTACTGCTCAGATCAACAACAGCTTGCCCCGCGGCTGGCGAAGCAGTAGGCATTATGGTCTTCTTGGACTTCTTTCCCATCCCACTTTCTTCTGTCTCTATGGAAGAGTCCTCCACAGAGCGAAAGATAGGCGTAACACAGGCAAGAATAACATGGATTGAACAGAATGAAGTATATATATCTGGATGCATTCATAGCGATCAATTGACTTAAGGTGGCCTTTGGATCAAATCCGTGGATAGATCACAAGCCTGCTTTTCTCATTAAATGGTCGTTATGGCCTATCAATCTCATTAATTCCAGTCGCTTCGATTAATGGTCGAATGATTCATTTGAAGCATGCCTTGGGCGATTTGGCGGTTTGAATGCGGATGAGCGGCTTTTCAAAGGATATTGCCTTAATTACGAATAATCACATTAAACTGCCATTTATGACTTTTTCTTTGAAAACTGCGCTTTTTCCCTTTTCGTAATCGGGCATCGGGGAAATGCTAAGTTATTACATTGGTTTTGTTTGGAATTCGCGATCGCCGATAGCGATATTGCATCGTGTCGGGAACGGCTAGGAGGGTCGCTTAGAGTGAGGGCATGGTGAGTCGCCGATAGCGATATCGCATCGCATCGGGAGAGGGGGAGCTTATTTGTACTTTATGTGTTATCGCCGATCGCCGATCGCCTATTTCACATCTCATCGGAGCAAGGGTTGTTACTTATGTTACTTTATGCTTTTGCCGATATCCGATAGCGATTTCGCGTAAGTGAAAACCAAGTTGTCCTTTAAGTTGTGCTTTCTTTGTCATTGCGATATGCGATCTTGTGATCGCTTTATCGCAATGATAAAGATAAATCTTTTTATGTTGGGGTTTTTTGATTGGCCCTTTAATAATGTTTCCTTTTATTCGAGCCTTTTTTGAAGTAGAACTCTAAATTGATACCAATTTGAAACAAAAATTAAAAGGGACCCATTTCACATTATATTTTTAGAATAGTAATGATATGAAATGGGGGGTTGTTGTATGGCACAACACTATGCAAGGCACACAAGTTCTTCAGAAGAATAATGAGTTTTCTTCTTCCCAAAAGCCTTCTCTCTTCCGACATACTTCTTCTCAAGGAAGTCAAAGGAAATATCTTTATGTTTTCCACTTGCTTGCAACGACTCAAGATAATGTGAATAAGTGGGGTATAATGCCTTGACATAAGTAGTAAGAGGAACATCTATTTCAACACCAGTGGAATTTATGTCATACATAATGGATCTTATTTATGATGTTAAGGCAAGAGGTTCATAATTTTTCAACTCAAGATTGAACAACTTGATCATCAATTGAACAGATTGAAGCTCAGAGTGTGAGTCATATAATTCCTTCAACTTATTTAAAGCTTCAAAAGTATTTGGAAATGGTGAAATATGATGACTCACCTCTTCATTTATTGACACTGCAATCAAGGCATAGGCCTTGTTGCTTTTGTTTTCCCAAATGGAAAGCTCCTTGTCAGAGGTAGGATTTTCAGGTGCATTTTTTCCTTCTCCTTCACAAATTCCTTTCCACAATTCATTGAAAATCAAAGTGTGTTTTATCTTCCTAGACCACTCAAGATATTTCTCTTTGTCATAGAGAACTACTCCCACAATGGAGATTAGTGAATGCATCATCAAAAAAACAATATCTGCTTTCGATTTCCAAAATAATTTCATCCTTACTTTCTGCCTTCTTGAATATATAAGAAACTAATCTAAAAAAACTTCAATACCAACTTCACCCTTCACTATACTTTGCCAATACATATGAAAATATAAACCACGACTCATCTGTTGAAAATGGGAACAAAAATGCTAAAAATAGAAGTGCTAAAAATAGCAGTTTGGGTACCAGTGCTGGATTGGGAAAAAGGGAATAAAAAATGGAAGTGCTAAAAATAGAAGTTATATTTTTAGCAGTTCAGTGTGGATTCCTATTTTAGTCAGTCCCTGGACTAGAAATAGGAAGTAAAATTCGAATTTGATATTAACAGCAGTTTGAAAATTAATTAATTAATTCATCTTGAGTTAATTAGTTAAGGAAAATCAAACATGAAGTCTATGTGAGGAAATGCAACAATTTATCCTTTAATTGAGGAATTTATCCATCATTTAAAGAGATAAGGATGAGTTCTAATTTGAGTAGTAATGAGTTGGCTCAGTTAACTGAGTCAAGTCCAGTTATATTTGATTTAAACAACTTGTTTAAATTAAGTAAGTTCAGTTAGTTAATGCATTCTTGCATATAATTGCTGCACTTTAGATAACTGAAGATTCTCTCATGAATAACTCATGCATGTCAGTTCAGACAAAAACCCAGTTGAGATCAAAGAAGGGATAGTGTACTATCAGTTGGATGGATGTTTCCTATAAAGGAAAATCATCCAAGCAGAAGGATCAAGGTTCCTTGATGATTGTGCAGTATTACAGGGTGTGAGATCAGTGTTACACTTGGTAACAGGAGGATCACCTAGGAAAAAATGTGCAAGAAATAGGAGGCTTGGAGGGCAGAGGAGAAGGCTTAGGAGAAGTCTTGATTTCCTGTAAGAATCTAGGAGGATTGCATTGAGAGCTGGCTAGCTGTGAGAGCTAAGGCTTTGTGTAATCTTGATGTATTTCCACCTTCATCTGTGAGGATTGTACTGAGATCTGGCTAGTTGTGTGAGAGCTAAGGCTTTGTATAAATCCTATGTGTGATAATAAAAAGAGTGGGGTTTTAGGTTGAGGCTTTCCCCGGATTATGTTTCTGTGTTATGTGTGATTGATTCCTTCTTATCAGTTATATGTGTTCTTATTGATGTTGGTCATGTTCGATTAAGCTTCCACTAAATTGTTTGTAGAAGTAGATCAAGTGTTTTGCTTTAGTATATTGCATTACTAAGTGATCTACATGCGGGAATTTCTACATGGCATCAGAGCAAAGGTGATCAAAGGAGAGAATAGTATACTAAGAGGAGATTTCAAAGTTTTGAGTTTTTGGTCAAGAGTTTGCAAGGTATATCTAAATATTTATGTAAAAAAAATTTAGAAACAAATAGAAAATTTGGATTCCTTGTGGAAAAAGACTCAAATTCAAAAAACAAATCAGTTGAATCAGAGTTCAAATGAGGGAGATATCGTTGATTTAAAATCAACTCTTTTACTAAGAAATTTCGTGACGGCAGGAAAGATGAAACAGATTGGTGTGCTAGCCAAGAACCTGTATGCACTTGAGGTACAAGATGCATTCAGAGCCTTGAGGAGAAAGGCAAAGTTTAGATACTTAGTGGTTGAGAAGGAGAGTAAATTACCTCTCAACATGTAGCGCCAGAAGAAGTCTCAAATGATTGTGGAGGAACCACAATTGGTGAAGCAACTTCAGGAGGTTGTGGAGCAGCCACAACTAGAGAAGCTGAGAGGAGATAGAGTAGAGACATCTAATCATGCAGAGACCTCCAGTAAGGGGAAACTTTGAGCCAGGTGGGAAGAGGGATCACATGTAGCCATACCTCCAGGTAGGAGGTGGGGGCGATGTGGAGTGATGATCCCAAGGAGGAGGGGCAGGATCCTTGAGGTACCTAACCTCTTTGATTCGACTTTGCTATGGAAGCCTCGATGAGGAGTAGTAGAACTGACTGATTGGGTAGAGACAGATGCAGATGGAGCAGGAGAGAGAGCTACAATGGAAGGAATCCAGGACTGTGTAGAGCTAGGAGGCTGCAACGATGCAAGAGGCATAGGAGTGTTGCACCAGTGCAGAATGGCATAGAGAGGTGTGCAATGGTGTGAAATGCATGGAGTGTTGTAGTAGCTCAGAGGTCAGAGAGGGAGCACTTGTCAACAGCAGGTAGAGCTTCAGCATCATAGTATGTTTCTAGCCCAACAGAGAGGTCAATTGGGAGTTTTTTTGTTCAGAGAGTTGCTGGAGAAACCACACTTGGTAGAAGTGTTGCATGCAGAACATTCTAGCGTTATAGGATCGGGTTCGAGTTGAAGCCTTTCTTGTTGAGAGGGAGTGTTGAAAATGGCAACAAGAAATGCTAAAAATAGAAGTGCTAAAAACAGCATTGCTAAATATAACAATTTGGGTACCAGTGCTGGATTGGGAAACAGGGAATGAAAAATGGAAGTGCTAAAAATAGAAGTTCTATTTTTAGCATTTCAGTGTGGATTCCTATTTTAGTCAATCCCTGGACTAGAAATAGAAAGTAAAATTTGAATTTGATATTAACAAAATTTGAAAATTAATTAATTAATTCATCTTGAGTTAATTAGTTAAGGAAAATCAAACATGAAGTATATGTGAGGACATACAATAGTTTATCTATTAATTGAAGAATTTCTCCATCAATTAAAGAGATAAGGATGAGTTCTAATTTGAGTAGTAATTAGTTGGCTCAATTAACTGAGTCAATTCTAGTTATATTTGACTTAAATAGTTTGCGTAAATTACGTAAGTTCAGTTAGTTAATGCATGCTTGCATATAACTGCTGCACTTCATATAACTGAATATTCTCTCATGAATAACTCATGCATGTCGCTTCAGACAGAGACCTAGTTGAGATCAAAGAAGGGACAATGTACTATCAGTTGGATGGATTTTTCCTATAAAGGAAAATCATCCAAGCGGAAGGATCAAGGCTCCTTGAGGATTATGCAGTTTTAAAGGGTGTGAGATCAGTGTGAGAGATCGATGTTACACTTGGTAACATTAGGATCACCTAGGAAAAATTGCGCAAGGAAATAGGAGGCTTGGAGGGTAGAGAAGAAGGCTTAGGAGAAGTCTTGATTGCCTATGAGCATCCAGGAGGATTGTACTGAGAGTTGGCTAGCTTTGAGAGCTAAGGCATTGTATAAATCCTATGTATGATAGTACACAGAGTGGGGTTTTAGGCTGAGGCTTTCCCCGGATTATATTTTTGTGTTATGTGTGATTGATTCCTTCTTATCAGTTATATGTGTTCTTATTGATGTTGCTCATGTTCAATTAAGCTTCCGCTAAATTGCTTGTAGAAGTAGATCAAGCGTTTTGCTTTAGTCTATTGCATTACCAGGAGATCTACAGATGGGAATTTCTACATCATCATCTATAATATATATCATATAGTTTATATTATGCCAATGCCATCATATACCTTCATACACACTTCCTAAAGAATTCAACATACATATTCCCATCACAATGTTTAAATAATGTCTTCGACATTTAATAAGTTGTATGTGCTCCCTTTAATGTATATTGATTTAACATATAATAAATTGTATGATGGATCCTTTAATTCATATGGCTTCAACGTATGATAAAAGGAATTTGACATTCATAACCCTATGGCACTCGCACTAACACACACAGTCATCAAGAAAACAACTTGCAACATACCAAGTTAATTCCTTAACAAATCAACTTGGACAATATACAATTCAATGTTCATCACTTCACGGTATATAGTGGCTCAATCCAACATAGTCCTCATAAAATAATTCAATGCATAGATGGATTAGAAAAAACATAGCAGTCAACACTTCGTTGCACACTATTGTACATACCACAACATATCACACAGTTGCACATGGTGTTCAAAAACCAACATCGATTCTCATCCAATGAACTGCAGTAGAAAAAAACACAGCAGTCAACACTTCATTGCACACTATTGTACATACCACAACATATCACACAGTTGCGCATGGTGTTCAAAAACCAACATCGATTCTCGTCCAATGAACTGCAGCATGTATGAAAGGATTCACATGTCATTTGGGACCAATGCAAAAATAATTCCAACAGAGGACATGGTCATGACGTTCACATCATTTCAGTGCCTAGAATAGTGTACACACACACACCAAATTGTTCAATGGAGAAAGCAGAGAACGCTCTCTCACTGGAAGGGAATAATGGCACGTAAATAATAGTTATAGTAGAGAGGAAAACTAAAAATGGGTTTAGCTCTGATACCATGTCAGACCAGGAGTAACTCTGTGAATGAATTGTTATTTACATTAAGAAAACATTGATAAATACATAAATACATTGAAGGGAGACTCTTGGAATTCAAATTCTAGTGTCTCTTCACCTTCCCTATTTTTGTATTTACAATATTTACATAATTTTCCTAATCCCAAAGATTAGGTGTCAACAAATTTCATACTTTTCCTTCAAGAAGTAAATCCATGTCCTCCTAGAATATTCATATATGAATGTCACAAACTAGATGCACACCAATATAGACTCCACTGAAAGAAAACCACAAATCTTGGAATGCACCAAGTCTAATCCACCCTTGGACCTTGTCTCACTGCTTGGAAATGCTACCTTGGCTTTTTTTCCACACATATATCCTTTACACAAACCATCAAGCTCCCTAATTAAATGAGGAAAACCAGTGACCATCATGTGTAACAATGACAGAGCCTTGTAGTGTAGATTTCCCATCCACCTATGCCAAATCTCACTTTAGATATCCATGCTATGTACTAGGGATTTTCACTAGTTGTCCTCTCAAAATTCTCCCTATTGCCTATAACTTGCCTCATGCTAGAATAAGCCCCATTTGGATTGACAACTGCCTCACCTCCTATGAAATTGAACTTAATTCCTATGGTCTCCATGATCCAAACTGAGAGTAATTTTCTCCAACCAAGGTACAGACTTCACCTCCTGCACCTCCATTAGAATCATTGAGTCTAGTTGGAATTGCATGTTGCCAATGCCCTCTATTGCATATCTTGTGTTGTCACCAAGCTCCACATGTAGATCTCCATGCTACTTTGGCATACTATTGAAGATATCATGAGATCCCATCATATGACAAGATGTTGGACAATATCCATAAAACACACCCCTCTTGTATTGGTGAAAAAAAATAAGATACTAGAGAAAATTCCTTCTTGAATTTTTCATGCAACTCATCCATCTATGCAGATACAACTATTGTTTCTTTCCCCTTACCTTTCTTTCCTGTATGGACATCTTCATCATAGTGACTGAACTTGTGACATGCACTTGAATTTGCTTATGTCTTTCTTCCCTTATGAATATGTGGTTCCACTAAGGTTTTGCTTGGATTTACCCTTTCCCTTGTTTTATTTCTCCACAAGAGTAAGGTTCTCCTCATATCCACCTTTGTGTTCTCCACCAGTTATGGGTTCCTCCCAAATTTCCTTTTTGGGTGAAATCATCCCACAACCTATGATTTGATAATCACCCTATGAGTGACCTCAGTTGAAGATTTATTAAACAAAAGGTATTACAGACTCATGTGTTGTTGTGTGTTCTATGTTATTCAAGCAACGGATCGATTGGATTGCCAATACACCGACGTTTAAATGGAAAGACAGCAGAGAAATACAATAAGCAACACAAAGACGCAAACAGTTTTTAATAAGGAGTTCACCCTATTCTCCAGGGCTACGTCTCTGGTCCAGCTTTAGTGGTGGCCTTGTTTTATTGTGTCTTACAACAGAGAGATTACAATACAGGGACTGAATGTGAGTTCTCCTTAAGCAAATTTGCTTGGCAGGGTGGTTCTTGGATTCCCCAAGCCACTCAGAGTACAAAGACTCATTCTCTTCCTACCAGCTCTGTGACCCTTGGTCTACGGTGGAAAGAGCCAAATGTGATGCTTAGCCCGGACAGATTCCTCTATGGGAAGGCTTGAATCTTCAAGCTCTTTGGTGCTCGATGCTGCCTGTGGTCAGCTCGACCCTATGTTTCCTCTGCTTGGCTTTACTGTTCTCTATGTTCAGTCCTCCTCTCTGGGTACACTGTTCACTGTCTCTCTTGGTCGCTTTGACTTCTCTCGGAATATCTCCCTTTTCTTCGACTGTCTCTGTTCCTAGCTTTAACCATTCGATCCCTATGCATGTTCGGTTCCTCTCCCGCCTAAATCTATTCACCTTCTGCAGCTGCGCTTGGATTTCCCTGTTTGGCGTCAAAATGAACGCTTGGGAAGTGCGACGTGTCTCCATCTAATTGGTGCCAGCGTGCTTTGTCGGTTCATTTCTTCTGTTACGTCATGTATGCGTTCTTTCTCCACCATGGTGGTCAAATGGATTCCAAATCCTTTTAAATCGCGGCTTAATTCCCTGTCGATTCCACTTCCTCCATCGGGCACAATCTCAGTCGTCCGACCTGACTCCTCAAGATCCAACGTCATACGCACGTCGAGCGCGGTTGATTTTCTCAACCGATAGCACGTGGTCACGGCAGTTTTTCTCTCACCTCCGCTGCTACGTGTCGATCGCTGAGTGGGATCGCTTCGCTCCTGTCCAAAACCTCTTACCGTTCAAGGGCGCCCCGATCAAAACCGTTGGTTTCTAGGGCGCGGGTCCCGCCTTTGTACTTTAGCACTTTTCGTTTCTCCGCCCGCGGTTCTATGGCTCCCAACGTGACCAAGGGCTTAAGGCTCTCCCATTTCGGCCTTGTTTTTCCAGCAATGTGCGATTAGCACTAAGCGCTATCAAAATCACCTCCTTTTCCTGATCCAGGGCTCCCAGGGGCTGTTTTGACCTCCTGCGCAGTCTCCATGGGCCTCGGTCAGCGCGCTTTGACCAAGGTCCTCATCATTCCATGTTGGCTTCCATGGCCACTGGTTCAAGGCATTTTTTGATCGTTGTTTTGGAATTTTCAAGGATTTGTTCAACTCGATACAGTCAAGGTTCTTGACAGTCTTTTGTGGATCTGATTCGGATCACAACCTCTCTACTGAAAAAGATTTTGGACCACCAAAAGTTAGTTTTCTTCAAGCATCGACTAAGTGAGGAAACTGCTATCTCACTTATCCAATCTCAATCCACTTCACACTGCTTGGCTTCAAACCCTTAAGACCAATCCTGAGGTATTCCACTTGTCCACTGCGCATTGTCCTTACCTTCTTGTCTAGCACTATATCTTCTTGCAACTCATCAAGATATTTAGGTAGCAGGTTGCCAACAAAAGGTAATTAACTCTGCTCTTCAGGGTCCTCAACCATTGAAGGTTCAAACAACCTCAAGCAATCTGCGTTCATGACTGAGTAGATGTGCATGTCAGCTAGTAGATCAAGGCGAAAAGCATTCTCACCAACCCTCTCAAGTATCTTGAAGGGTCCATACCTGATAGGTTTTAGCTTTTTACCTTCACCTTGCATTCTATCCTTGTTAATAAACAGCCAGACTTGGTTTCCAACTTGAAAAATATGCTCCATTCAATGCTTATAATGACTAGCCTTGTACTTGGCCTGGATCTTTTCTAGCTATTCCTGTACTGCCTGGTGAATCTCCTGGATCTGTTCAATGAACCTAGTTGCCTTGTCCACATCACTATGTTTATCAACCATGGTATCTTTACCAAAGACAAAATCCAAAGGAGACCTTGGTATGAAACCAAAACAGGTCTCAAAAGGAGATATCTGTGTAGAAGAGTGTTTGGCTTTATTGTAAGCATGCTACACATAGCACAAGTGCTCATCGCAAAGCTTAGGATGTTTGCTGCAATATCCCCTCAGTAACTGGATCATCGTCTTGTTAACTACTTTTGTTTGGCCATATGTTTGTGGATGAAAAGTTGTGCTATTCTTTAACTTGGTGTCCATTAGTTCCCACAGACTTGACCAAAACTTCCCCACAAATCAGGTGTCTCGATCAGATACAATAGAAGTGTGTAATCCAAAATGAACCCATACATGTTCAAAGAATAATTTTGCAGTTTGTTCAACTATAATATGTTTACTACAAGGTATCAAAATTCACATTTCGCTGAACCTATCCACAACAACATACAGATAATCATGACCTTTCCTAGAATTAGGCAGTCCTCCAACAAAATCCATGGAAATTCTTTCCCAAGGGTGAGAAGGAACTGGTAATGGAGTGTATAAGCCTAGTTTTCTATTACTGGGCTTGCTTTTAGCACACATAGCACATCCCTTCACATATCTAGAAATTGTCTCATTCATTTTCGGCCAATAGCAGAACCTTTGCAGTTGTGCAACTATTTTACTTACCCCAAAGTGACCTGATATCAGAGAAGTGTGTGCTTCCCTAATTATCTTTTCTCTCCCAATTCATGGAATGCAAAGTTTCCCACAATGATATAAGATTCGGTCCTTCACATGATAGTCCAATTCTTCTACTCTTTTGCCTTGACTCAAAGTTGCATATACATCTTTAAATTCCATATCCTGAGCATAATGTTCTATGTAGCTTTCATGCAACACAAAATTATGCTTAAGTAGGGTAGATGCATTTATAATGGGTATAGATAACATGTATGCAACCTTGTTATGTATGCCCTTTTTATATCTGATGACTAAATGAAACTGTTGTAGAAAACCCATCCATTTGTAATTTCTTGATTGTTGCAACTTAGTTTGGGAGTGTAAGTATTGAAGTGGCTGATGATCAGTATGTATTACTATTTCCTTGCCCATTAAGTAATGTTTCCACTTTTTCACACTCTGAACTAATGCATACAATTATTTATCATAGGTAGGATACTTAATTACTGTAGGATTAAAAGTCTTAGAATGATAACATATGGGTTTACCGTGCTGTGACAACACTGTTCCCATGGCATAGTCACTGGCATCGGTTTTGATTTCAAATGGTCTTTGTAGATCTGGTAGTGCTAGTACAAGTGTTGTACTAATTTTTTCTTTCAAGGTGTCAAAGGCTTTCTGTTGTTTGCCTCCCCACTGAAACACCTTGTTCAATCTTGTCAAAGCATGTAAGGGAGCTGCAATTGAGGAAAATTTTGAAATGAACTTCCTCCAATACTGTGCTGCTCCTAAGAAGCTTCTCACTTCTGTAGTATACTTGGGTTTAGGCCAATTTATGATAACTTCCACTTTAGAGGGATCTATTTTCAATTCCCCTCCCCCTACTATATGACCCAAATAATTTAGAGAGGTTTTGCCAAATTCACATTTGGAGAGTTTAACATAAAGTTTTTCTCTTTTCAAAACATCTAAGGTCTACTTAACATGCTTTAAATGTTCTTCCCACGTTTTACTAAAAATCAAAATGTCATCCAGATACACAATAACAAAATCATCAAGAAAAGGTCTGAGTACATCATTCATTAATCTCATGAAAGTAGCAGGGGCATTGGTCAAGCCAAAAGGCATAACCAACCATTCATACAATGCCTGCTTTGTTTTGAAAGCGGTCTTCCATGCATCTTGCTCTGCAACTCTGACCTGATGGTATCCACTGTGCAAATCCAGCTTGCTGAAATAAACAGCTTCCTTGATCTAAAAGATCATCTATGCGAGGAAGGGGATAACAATTTTTTATTGTTATCTTATTCAGTGCTCGGTAATCGATGCACATTCTCCACGAACCATCTTTCTTTCTCACCAAAACGATTGGTGACCCACATGGTGATGTGCTAGGCCTGATGAAACCTTTCTCGAGCAACTCCTGCACCTGCTTCTTGATTTCAACATTCTCTAAAGAAGACAACATGTACATCCTAATGTTAGGCAAAGGAACATCTTGCTACAAAATAATATCATGTACTATTCCATTTTTGGGTCGCAGACCTTTAGGCTCTTGAAATAAGACATCATACTCTGAAGCAATCTTTTCTATATCAGCTTGTTGATTAGCATTACAACCCTCAAAGATATTGGTCTTATCAGATGTCTTTTCCTTTACAACCATCAGTAAGAACTGTTTGCATGAATTTATCATTCTTTTTTTATCTGTCCTGAGTTTATGAGAGTATAATTATTCTTGAGCTTGTGAGCTCTTACAAAGTATTCAATTCCATCTTTAACAAGTAGATACTTGTTCTCAGCTCTATAGAAAATAGCCTTTCTATCATACA
>APFE030389286.1:230001-255357 GCA_000404065.3 Pinus taeda
AAAGGTGGGCTATTTGAGGTGATTTGTAAAAAGTACTATGATACAAAATATTCGCCCACTAAAAATTTAAAACCCCTTGATTTCGCCAAAGGGCGAACATTCGCCCCTAAAATTTTCTATTCTTGTCGTCTATTGTGTCTATTGTGCATATTGGTAATTGTCTTGAGGAAAAGAACACAATAAAAATATAATGAAGAGAAGAATATAAGCAAAGAAGTAAAAAGTCTATCAAAAGCCATTATCAAGCGAAGAAACCTTTTAACTCCTTATGCCCTAGATTTATTAACACTCAAAACAAAAAAGTACAACCAAAATCAACTTTATAAGAACTAATAGGATTCAATATATTGATATCAACAATGGGGGATGATTAACCATTTTTGGAGTTAAAAGAAAACTAAACTATTTTTTTTCAATTTGTATTTTTAATTTATCTCCTTGCGATTTTATTTAATTTTTGAGTAGGAGCACTCATTTGCTGTATAATTTAATTCCTCATCTAAGGAGTACCCATGTTGCATACTTCAGATTGACCCTGCTACATGAAACATGAGAACTACATTAAAAGAATGTGATTATTATCACATTTTTGACGTATTTCTTATTTTTCGTGTAGCAGGGTCCATCGAAAGTATGCAGCATGGGTACTTCTTGGATGAGGAAATAGATTTTTCACCCAACAAGTACTCCTGCTTGAAATTTTAGTAAAACTGTAGGGAGATAAGTTGAAAATACGAGTTGAAAAAGTAGTTTTTTTCATTTTTCGCTCTAAAATTTGATGATGTAATCTAATCATATTTTATTATTTTATAATATTCCTTAGGAGGCTCATTTTATACCTCACAATTTCTCTAATGGTTCGGGTTTTGGATGTTGGAGCACCATAAAAGTGATTTATGGACTAAGAACCCAAGCAAAGGGGTTTTCAGCTAAAGGAGTTAGGTCAAAACTAAGTTGACTGCTGATGGTTTGACTGATGGAGATGATAAAGGACCTCCAGAGAAACTAGGGGCTACAAAAATAAACAAAATAGCAGATGTAGAACATGAGATATTAATTTTTATGTGTATATGGTGGGTTTTGTGGCACATAAGTCAGGTTGGCTTGGAGTATTAGAGTGCCCAACATAGTTTTTTGACACCACATGAGAAATGTATAAATAGAAGGAGAGCTGGAGGCACAAACTCGCATCCAAGGTGTATCCAATCAAGTGGAAACATATCTAAACTTGGTCGTAGGAGAGGATCTACTCAAGCGAAGGTTTAGAGGGTTGTTTTGGGTTCCTTTAAGGACTGTTTGAGGATCACATGTGTTATGTTACTATACTAATAGGTGTCATATATCATTATTGACTTGGTTTAGCTCTGAAATATGTACATACCTTTGCTGGTTGCAAATGTTTTCCATATTTGTACAAAATAAAAAAATAAAAAAATGTAAAGAGGGTATGCCCTAAAAGAAAAATCAAAGGGCAAAAAGAATAAAAAGGTCAAAAAATGAAAGAAAACGAACCCCAAAAAGGAAAAGACCATGAAAGTGTGCAAGTCCAAATGCCACTACTATTTTACCTTTTGTATAATAAATGATTGTGTGCAACTTGTTACTTATGCCACAATCCATGGTAACCAAATAGTTTAATCTTGGTTATTCCATGTTTTGAATTTCATGCTTAGAGATAGAGAATAAATTTGACCAAACTGCTTAATCTTGGCATATAAGTAGATAGGTAGAGTGAATAAAAGGAGCTCAACAGTTTAATCTGAGCCCTTGATGTAATAAATGTAGACTTAAATAGATTGTTATATGTAAAAGAAAAGAAAAGTTTGATAAGAGTTTTCCAACTTAAGTGCACCCTAATAAAAAGAAGAAAAAATGGTAGGATGAGTAGGTAGCGTAAGTAGATGAATGGTTGCAGAATTATGTATGATGAATGGTTAAAGTTAAAAGCTCATGTCATTTTTTTTCATCATCACATTACTCTGAAAATTATGGGAGACCAAGATACATTTGTAAAGTCAATTTAATTAACCTCCTCACTCATTTTTCCCTAAATTTTACTAATTTCCCATAAGTACTAAAGGCACCAGCAACCTGAAAGTTAAAGGGGCTCAGAGCATTTCTCTGACTTCTGGAGGGACCGGACCTCGGCCTAATAACTTGTAAAGCCTAAGTACTAAAGCCCCTTCACCAAAACTCACCCCCTTTATAAATCATTCATTTCCATCAAATCCTTTTCCTAAGGTAAAATCACTCTTTTACTTAGGAAAAATAAATGGTTCTTTATAAAAACCCCTTAATGCATTTTAGCCTAAGTCATAATGTTGTATGATGAATGTATTTTCGGAAACATTTACTTAGCGCCTTTTGTTTCCCATGGTCATATTAAATTTTAAATTCTTATTATTTATTTAACTCCCAAAACAAATTACCCCTTCCTGTATAATTAAAAAAAATCCCAAATACCAATACATATCCCTTCTCAATGGTTTGAAATATAAACCATGATAAAGTTTATTAAAGTTGGATTAATTAATCAAATCGTGATTAATTAAGAACCAAAGCACCCAGTCGTGTTAAAAATGGAATTAATTAATCACCTGGATTAATTAACAGCCTCTCTGCCAATCATATCACCCCTGATATCATTAAAGTCCCTTAATCCTTTATTCGTCCAATCACATCAAACCCGATATAAATTAAAATCACTTTAATTATAGTCGGGCACCTCTAGTAACCCCCTAACATCTTCCGTCATTGAATACCATCCGATCAGCCTTCCCACATCGAATAACTCTCACCCATATCGCGCGGGCCTTTTGGTCAAACGTTAACCATGCAATATAAACTGTTTTGAATTTTCGTCGATGCTACGTGTCATCCAATGTATGGCATCGCGCGACCCTTCGCCAAAACCACCAACCTCCAAAAAGTTGTGCAATGAAAACCATTACCGCTCCTGCTTACCGCCTCCACTAAACAACAAAGTGTCCCATTGGTTAATTAAACCAGCTGTCGTTTTCCCATTCACCCACCAAAAGTCATTAACTTTGTGCATAAAAAAAATACTCATTGTTTTCCCTTTTTACTGAGAAAGAGACTACTTCCGTCCATGCACACACAGAGTACGTCTAGACCATCAACTTGCTCCCAACCGTCAACCACCATCCGTTGCTGAACTCCAAACCACCGCAGACCACTGCGCACACCCAACCAAGCATACACCACATTAATTTATCCCTTTCGTCAATCAAAAACAGGTATTTACCACATTTCCTTCTCAGAAACTTTGTTTTTATACTAGAACTTCCCCCAGATTGCTCTAAACTCTAGTAATTTAGTGCAATTAAGTTGTTCCTTAGCCCCAAGGCTTCCCCAAGCACCTGTTTTATCTAGAAACCTTGAAAACCAAGCTTTCTTCCTTGAATAAAAAGAACCAAGGATGGAAGCTCCTGTGGCCCTAAATGCCGCACCAATCACTACTCCCCACAGGGATTTGGATTACCTCCCCTTGGCCGATAAAGATTTTCAAATTAAAGACCTTTCGTTTGATGATTCCCCCTTGAGACTACACTGCAAATACCGAGACAATTATTTGAACAACGCTGATAAAATAGCTCTTTTGGAATCCAACCTACCTAAATACCAATTTCCCACTGTCCATATTTTCCCAAATATTGTCCACCAATGCCATGCAAACTACAATCCCAATTTGAGAGTTGTAATGTCCCCTGACCAGCAAATCCTTTTTACCATTACAGTGGAGTCTATAAATGAAATGTTGCAATTACAGCCTGGTCAGGACCTCACCCCCCCCGTCCATTGCCGATTTAATTGAAAAATCCTCAAAGCTGTCTAGTTCAGAAATCACTAAAGTCAATGAGACTTTCATTGAAGAAAAATACAGATCAAAAGACCCCCCTCCTTAGATGACATGTGATTTTACTGGTATGGGCAGAGATATTGTCACTATGTTCGCTTGCATTATGTGTTTTACCACTAGTGAGTATGTAGATGAACTAACCTTTGCCTACATGACTATTTTTACCCCTGGCCAACCTCCTGCATGCAAATATGACTATGTTGCATTCATTGCTGATAAGATGCATGACCAATTCATGAAATTAGAGAATGAGAGGGTATTTACATATTCTTCAGTCCTGTATCATCTTTTCCTCTACTACCAAACTGATAAATTCCCTTTCTATGTACAAAATCTTGACACCAGAGGGAACCTAGGTCAGTTATCTTCTGGACTTCCATTTTTCACTATTCATCCTCTTATCCTCATCCTTATACACATTTTATTGATCAATTTGTGCATCCCGTAACTACCATGTTGATTGTAAGTACTCCTCCTAGAATCAATGATGATATTAAGAGAATTATTCAGTTATCCAAGCCATACAAGGTGGGAGACTAGTACTTGTACCAGAACCATATAGAGATCAAGATTTATGGGTGTGATCTTCCTCCCTATAAACTACCCAAATACCTTCCCATGAGATTATTTTCCCTGGAGTACTACAGGCAAATGATCAACTCTGGTCAAATCCACTTTATGAGAGCTAAAAAGAAAGCTCAGTTGAGGATAAAGGACCACCTAGGCCCATTTGTTTGCAACAACAGAAAATTTGGGGAAGTAGCAGAGGAGATCCTTGAGAGAATGCATTTTAAAAAGAGTTTCATTTGGCCTTATGATCCTCATAGCTTCATCTGTGACAGAAGGAAAAATCATAAACTGTCCCCCTACATTCATCATAGAATTCAGAGATAGAACAGTATGCAAATCAAAATGAATGGGTGGAGGGAACACTTATAGATCAAGATAGTGAAAATGTTGAAGTAGACAATGTTATGAAAGATTTGGAAAGAAGGCTTGATCTAGATTCCTTTGTACAGGTTCCTAGAGAATCCTCACAAAGGCCAACACAGGAGCATAGTGAATAGACCTCAGGACAACCAGAGACCTTAGGACAGGGAAAAGATTTAGGGTCACAGAGCATTTTTGAGGAGTTGACCCAAACTGATACAAACATGGGAAACCCACCAAGATCGTAGACCCCTCTTAATGAGGAACGAAGTCAGAAAAGAAGTCGGGATGAGGCCAACCCTTCTAGAGTGCATTTGAACCAAGTATATGTAAAAAGGCAGAGATTGAATCCTCTGTCTGAATAGGAATATGAAGAAACAAGAAGTGGCACAGCAGTAAGAGGAAGTGACACAGTGTAGACAACATTAATATGTGAAACACCATCTACCACCCAAACATAGGCACTAAGTAGGCAACAAAGTATAGAGATGTCTTCTTTCAGAGCTTCCTCTGAGCAAAGCATGGATATCAAGGGCAGATACAAGGAAATAAAAGCAAGGAATGAGAAGCTCAAAGCTCAAACCTATGCCTAATATCTCAAAATGGCCCCTACAAATCAAACAAGGTTGATGTCAGCATTTGACATCAAAGAGGGCAGAATGCAGATGAGCTTTTTGAAGCTAATAGTACAACAGCTAAATTCCATGGCTGACTATTTTCAGACAGATTTTGAAGTTCTTGCTAAGGACATCCACCCAATTGATCAAATTGAGCTCCATAAGCAAATGGGTGAGATGGTCTATTCCACACTGATCAATAAAGCCATTGTTTCACATCAGTTACATAATTCTTTGAACAATACTACAACACAACTACAGTTGAAGAAAGCCTCTTCACAGGCTAAGGACACTAGAATAAAAATATTGGAAGATCTGGTGATTGAGTTGGGACATGATCCCAAAGATGTCAAAGCAACTTAAAGTTTGATAAAGAAAAAGAATGAGGACATTGTTGCACTTAGGAAACAACTCAAAATCCCTACCCTAATACATCCGCAAACTGCATAAGTAATTGAGAAACAGAAGGAGGAAGAACTTATGGACTTGGTCCTTAAGTTGAATGATCGGTTGAAAGAAACAGAGCAAGAACTAGAAAAAGCTTTGCAGTCCAAACAGGGTGAGCCAATCACCATTGCCCCTCAGACTACCATTCCCATGGTTTCTACAGTTGTGCCTTCCAGTCTGGCAAGCGCCTTGGCACCAACACTTCCACTAGTCATAACACTGCCAGAAACAGGAAAAAATTTGACAGCTGGTACATCAGAAGCAACAAAAACAACAACAAAGCAAATAGAGGACTTAATAAAGTCCATGGAGGAAATGAAAATCCAAGAAACTGAGATACAAAAATTAAAAGAAAAGGTTACTAGCTTGGAAACCAATTATGAGCTATCTCAGATCAATTACACTGAAGAAGAGAGGAAAAATAAAAGAATGGATGAAAGAATCAAGACATTGGAAAATGACTTAACATTTGAGAAGCCCTGGAGAGATATTAGAGACATTTTGTGGAATCAATGATATTTGATCTTCTATCCAAATTATTTTTGAACAAACTGAGCTGGTTAAACTAGCTACAGCAGCCATACAGAAGACCAAGGAAGAATTGGGAGATAAACCCGAAGAGGCAACCCAATTAATCAACTCCTTGAATAGTGAAAACAAGCAACAACTAGAACAATTGGAAATCGAGGATCGACCTGATACAATTCTTGAAATTAAGAAAGTTCTAACAAAAAATAACTTAATGCTTAACTTGGAAAAGAGGTGTCAAAGTATTCAAGAGGACATAGATGAGTTCATGTTGAAATATGGAATACTAAGGGATAAAGGCCTTCCAAGCCCAATGGCCATACACGAAAAATTGATGATCAATGATGACTACATTGAGATACTACACAAACAAGCCAAATGTTAGGCTAGTTCTTCTGCAGCAAAAGCATTAGCTATAGGAAAGGTGCTTTATGACGGCCTAGAGGATCTATTTTATATTGAGCATGAAATAAAACACCTGTTCACCACTCAACCCAATTTTGCTAAGTACATTAAAGCTGATGAAGTGTACAGGAAGTTGATCAGCATGAAGGTACCAAATAATGACTGGTGGACCAATATGACCGATATCCTATGATTTACTATGGTAACTCTAAGATAAATAGAGAATGTTTACTGAGGTAAAGTTTGGTAAACAGGTAAAGAGTATCAGGAATAGATAAAGAGTATCAGTAGGTAAAGGGAAGGGTGAAAGGTCCAGCACACAATTACTAAAACAACAGCAAGAGGCAAATCCGAGTTTCAACCTCCAGTTCATTCACTAAATAAAGGGACAACAACATTCTATTTTCCATCTATCTCTATCTTTTTGTAAAGATATTTTGTATTCCCTAGAATAAATCTCATATGGTTATGAGATATTTTTGATGTAATATTTTGTATAAATACTTCTCCACTCGAAGTATTGTTGGTGGATTCTATAACATCTCTGTAAATCTAAGCTATCAAGCTGAGCAAGCTTTTGTAATCAAATCTGGATTTTTGCTGGAAAAGGAATAAAAGTTGAGGACATTTCATCAGATTCTCGTGCAAGTTTAATTACAAATAAGTATTCTATCCTTGTGATTTTATCTGTTTTCTACATGTTTCAATGTTTCATGCATCTTAAATATAAATGGTAAAATAGTCAAAGTATATCAGAACTAGCTTTATTGCTCGCTGCTATCAACAATTTACTATTTATACGTTTTCTTCTAAGCTATCTCGATAAAGGAATTATTAAATGCTCCTATATCCATGTAGTTCTTCTCTAATAGGTCGCTGGTATAGGGTTCTTAATTGCCCTTTGCTATTGACCTATCTTCCCTTCCTCTTTTTGATCCTAACTTGAGGATTCTTGATTGCCCTCTAGTTTTGAGCAGAATTACCATCCATTCAAGCCTCAAAGTTTGTGTTTACTCTACTATCCTGCCTGGTGAAATCCTACCTCAACAATTTGACTTATTCTAGTGAACCATCCCTGTTTGACTCCATAGCCCAATGGCCTAAAAGCCTCATTTTCCCATTTGTTTCAGAACTCCATCACTCTTAAACAAAACAACCTTATTGAACATTAATACTAGCCTAAAATCCTTTCAAACATAGCTAAATCATAAAGAGAGATCCCTCTCTGGACCTAGGTGCACTAGCACCTAAGTCTAAAAGTTGGTTTGTGGTTACCTCGGATCCTTTCCTTCTTTCAATAACTTCTAAGGAAAATTTGAGTGATAACATAGTGGTGACCATACTAGTGATCGAACCCAAAATCTCTAGTTGAAATAAATCTTTAAGAAAACTCGAAAGTTTGATTTAAAGCATCTTAAAGAATTTCAGAAGTTATTTCAAACATTAATATAGGAAAACATATAAAAATTTGAAAAAATTTAGCTTCAGAAAGGACTCATTACACTAGGGCTAATCCTGACCCTAATCCACCCCCTGTGTTTGAGAATTCCAACCTGATTCCTAGAATCATCAGAAGACAAGAAAGTTCTGTTAGCCCTTGACCATTGTTTAGATCCCATTCATGTCCTGTTGAGTGGCTTTTCCTGGAAGACCTTCCTTTTGACAAACATTTTGAACTCTCTCTGTTTAGAACCACATCCGATAGTGAGCTATTGGACCTAGTCCAAGATCCAGAATTCCTTAGAGAACTTGAAACCCAACGAGCCAATTTGTCAATTGATCAATATTTACAGAACTCTTCTGATTCATCCCTTACTACTGAAAGAACGCCTGAGCTTTCTGAAACCACTTGTTTTTCTACTAGTTCATCATTATTCCCTCTCTCTTCTAAAATCTATTCCACTCCTCCCTTCATCCCTTCACTTCCTCTCCCACCAATCATCACCCAACATCCCACCACCACCTCTAATTCTTCCTCCACAACCCAAACACCTCATGTTACCCAAACTCCAGTTACTACTCCTATTCAAACTAGAATCATGGCCAACAGATATGCTCCCCTTGTGCTACCTGCTAACCTAGGTGAAATGCCTCAAGACTATCAGAGTAAAATTACTACCTTTGATGGCACTGGAACCTACACAGCTCAACAACACGCCAAGAAAATGATAGACTACTTTGAAATATATGAGATAGACACAACTGATGTTCAAATGAGAAATTTTGTTTAAAGTCTGTCTAGGGAAGTCAAAACCTGGTTTAGAGCATTAAACCCTCAAAGCATAGACAGTTTAAGAACCCTCTACCAGTGATTCTTGAATAGGTGGGAGAAAAGGAAAGACCCCCTTCAGATTTTATCTGAATATGAGAACCTTAAAAGGGGACCTCATGAAACCGTTCAGGACTATTGCACTAGATTCAATAGTGTTTATAGTGCCATTCCAGTTGACCTTAGACCCCCACCTGGTTTATCCCTAATCAAAGTCCCTGATGGATTCGATTTAGATATGGCTTTCCAGTTGAGAGAGAGAAATTTCTTCACTCTGTAAGAAATGCAGAGCGTAGCAGTAAGTGTTGAAGCCAATTTGTTCTCCAAAATATCCAAGGCTAGGAATGAAAGGAGAATACCTTTAAAAGAAGAAAACACATCCTTTGAACAAAAGATGGATGTTATAGTTAAAGGAATGGATAGATTAATAGATAGAGTTGAAGTTATTGAAAGGAAATCTCCTTGGGATGGCAAACAGGGTAATACAGGGAAAAATCCTAATTTTAAGAAAAATTAGAACCAAAATGTTGGAAAGAATATTCCTGACCAAAATATTAGACCACCCTTCCAAGAAAACTATGCAGAAGCCTCACACTTCAAAGACCCTAAACAAGACACTCAGATAAATTTAATGGGTCTTGATGATGAGGAAGATGTTTTCTTAACTCAGGATGATCAGGAGTCACATATACTCCAACAGTTCCAGACCCAAATAGGAGAGTCATTTGATTTCAGACAGGGATATGACTCTGCCATCTTTGAAGTGCATAAGCAATATAATCTAAGAAGCAGAAAAAACATTGATGCCCCAGAACAAAACCAGAAAATAGGTCCTAATCCGCCTAAAAAAGGTAAAACAGTTCCAGTGATAAAAACACTTCACATCCTTTCTAAATCTAACCAAAATCGTCCCAGCCCCACTATTGAAGACGTATCTGATAATTAGCCCAATAATGAACAACCTTCCACTTCACTTCTCTCGAAGGAAACAGTGGAAGAGCCTCTAGAATTTGGATTAGAAAAACCAGCAAAAGATGTCCCAAATCCTAAAAGAGAAGAAAACATAGAAAACACTGTTGTCAAAAATCCTAAAGTTCAAATAGGCAAAGTAATATTGCCCTTTAATCTTGGGGCAGAGGTGGCCAAGCTTAAAATTTCAATTCCATTGACGGAACTGGTAAAACATGATGTTTACAGGTCTCAGATAAATAAATCATTAAATATCATTGAAAATGAAGATTCTGTAAATCTTTTTGATGACCAGCCTGAGTTGATTTTTGGCCCTGAGGTAAATGGGAAACCATTCGAAGGAGGGATACCACCTTTCTATGTCAGTCTCAATATCCATGACAAAATTTTGCATAATGCCATGTTTGACTCTGGTGCCTTGCACAATCTCATGCCTAAGTCTGTAATGGAGAAACTTAACTTAGACATCACTAAACCCTATAAGGATTTATTCTCCTTTGATTCTAGTTAAGTGAGGTGTTTAGGACTTATAAAGGATTTATGTGTTTCTTTGGTTCAATACCCTACCAAAACTACACTCATGGACATAGTTGTGGCAGACATTCCACCCAAGTATGGCATGCTATTGTCCATATCCTGGGGTGCTAAACTTCAAGGTTCTCTACAATTAGATATGTCCTACGCCACCATATATGTTTTTGGGAAACCAAAGAAATTATATAGAGAAACTTTAATGAGATATGTAGTGAGTAGTCAGGAAAAGCCTCAAAACTTTCCTATTTACTCAGTGCATTCCGACATGGATTCCTTTATTCTCTATAATGCGAAAACTAATATAGCAGATATTCCAACAGATTTAGTAGCAGAACCAAAAGAAATTGAAAAGTCAAAAGATTTAACAGCATAACCAAAATAAATTAAAAAAGAAAATTCAACTATCTAAATTCAAGAAATATCAGATGACAAAGAAAACCAAGATGCTTTAGCCCAGAAAGTTTCCACTACCCCTAATGAAAACTATGAAAATGAAATTTTATGGCATTTAGAGTTTGATGGTTTAGTAAACAAACTAGGTGCGGGTGCAGGAGTATGGATACATAACTTAGAGAATGATCATTCAGAGGGTCATGCCTATAGGTTAAATTTCAAATGCGCAAACAACATGACAAAATATGAAGCACTCTTGTTAGGTCTTAAACTGGTTAAAGGATTAGGAGCCATAAGGGTGTCAATCATGGGAGATTTAGAATTGATAGTTAAATAGATTAAAGGAGCTTACTTAACCAGAGATCCTAGATTGGGACTCTACAGAGGCACAGTTGTAGAAATTCTTAAGACTTTTTTAGAAACCAAGCTTGCAACCATTCCTAGAAAACATAACATGCAAGCTCATATTCTGGCCATGTTTGCTAGCACCTGCAAATTGCCTTTTCAGCCCAATCATCAGTATTCTGCTGAGGTTAGGCACAGGCCAGCCATACCTGATAATCTTAAGAACTGGCAAGTTTTTGAAAATGATAAGCAGATTAATCATTTTCTAACATTAGATGAAGAGTTTGCTAGGATTAATATAGATGTAGATACAGTTTCAAATTTTGATCATGATAATGATTTAGACATTAACCAATTGGAAGAAAACTCAATAAACATGCTTCACCCTACTAAATTCATGAAAACAGATATTCAGGACTTGAAACAAATGGATATTGATGAAATAATAGATGATGAAACTGAAGTCATAAACCTCAAATATAATCAATTACCCAAAGGATTAACTCCTTTGGAGGACTTGTTTGACTCTAATGACATTCCTGAAAAGCCTACGATGGAGCCTTTGAAAGCAGACATTGAAAAATGAAACATAGGAACTCAAGACAATCCTAAGCTGATAAAATTGTCGAAATCATTACCTCTTGAGGAAAAGCTTAAGTATATTGAACTTATGAAAGAATTTCAGGATGTTTTTTCTTGGAGTTGGAGGGAATAGTCATGATGAAATAACTTAGCACTCTACTGGTATATTTTAAATAACCATGTTGCAAGTGGTTGTGGAATCACATATGTGTGGCAACGACTTCATATGCGGCAAAATAAATAAACTATGTAGACTAATGAGAAAACACCTAGCATAAAGTGTATGAAGGAATGTTTTGAGAAATTCTATAATGAGACCTTGAGAAGGATTATGCATAATTGAAAAAACTAGTGAGAATAAACTAAGGTCACTTGCACAAGAATGATGACCCCAAAAGTGGAAATGGGGCTATCATGAGGAACACATGCCCACAAGAACGTGTGCTTGTTCTTAGGAAGACACACGTGTTCCTAGTTGTCTAGGCTTTGTAAGGCCCAAGATAGGATGCTTGCTTAGCATGGATCAAAAGTGTATGTGCATTATTAGGAAATATCATTATGAAATTTTAAAAACTTAGTTTAATGCACTATGAAAACCCTAGCTTTGCAGAATTTGAAAACCCTATCAATGTGGAATGTGGAAACTCTAATATTGTGAGTTCAAATTTGAGTGGATAGTTAGACAATGTAAGTAAGCACACCATATTGACCTTGCATCACAAGTCGGCAATGTCTATTAATGTATATTGAAGTGAACTTTGAAGACCTTAGTTTTGTGTAATTTGAAAACCCTACGTTTATGGAATTTGAAAACCCTAGTATTGTGGAATTTGATGGAATGGAATTGTATAGATGTAATTGTTGTTTATACCATTATGAATAATTTATTCTGAACATTCTATGTCTCTCTCTTTCCATTTACAGATTTTCTAGTCTCTCTTTCTCTATTTATATTTTCCTCCCTCTCTCATTTCCCAACAAGCACTTCATCGACTCTCATTGATGAAATTTTATGAGCTTTCTTATCGTTGGAATCTCTAACCAATAGAAAATAAAACCCACAAGAAATATGACCATAGTAATTATGTCATACAAGAACTATGAACTTGAGAATGTTAACCCTTAGGAACTATGACACATAGTAACTATGACCTCGAGAAATTTGACCCTCATGAACGATGACCTTAGGAATCATTTCTTTGTTGCTCAAAGTTCCCTTGTCAATTAGGAATTTTTACTTTATTTTACAAGAACCATGACCACAAGAATTATGATGTGAGAGCTTTGACTATGAAATTAAACTACGACCTTTATTTTTCAATCATAGTTCTAAGGAATAATTCCTTTGTTATTTAGGAACCTTGAATCAAAAGAACTATAATCAATGTTTATTAGTCGTAGTTGTAGAGAATTTCTTGATCAGAGAACTATTATGACAAACAAACTCTAATCATCTTATTCATTCATTGATCAAATTTCTTGTCAGCTAGAGTAACTATGGTAATAGTTCTCATTGGTTATAGTTATTATGGGTTACAATTCCTATTGGTTAGAGTTGTTAAGGTCATAGTTTTTCTTGAATTGATTCCAAAATCTATCTTTTCAATGTAACGATTATTTAACGATGAGTTGTGGGAAAACAATGAGCATTATCCACCAAGATGAAGAGTCATGTAAGACTATGTTGTCCATATGTATGCATGTATGGTATCGATATTCTTGTCACTTTTCCAGCCTTCTGCTCCTCACATATTTTGGTCATCCACTTTCTTGTCAACCCCTTATTTTGAAGTAATCTTCGTTAGGATCACCGCTACAGTTTCCAAATGGTTGAGTAAGTGATATGGTGAGTTGACAAGGTATTTTAAATATTAAATGTGATGGGGCAGTTTGCTTGGGTTTCAAATTTAAATTCAAAATATTAAAATTGCAATATACCACCTGTCATTTGTCTCAGAGACTATTTCAAAAACACTTTTTTAGTTCGAATCAATGCATGGAGATGGAAGAATGTAGAGTCAAGGCATAATCAAGAGGCTCCATAATCGACATTTCATTGTAGTATATGTATTTTGTCTTTTTCTCACTGTTGGAAGTAGTCTTAAAATAATATCTTGAACATTCTATGGTCTTTGTGTTTTCTATTCATGATCTTCTCTAACAACAATTTTACATGGTGTATTTCAGACAATGAGTCTTTCATTGGCAGTTTGGACAAATCTTTGAGTAGTCTCCAGTTATCAATATCAGATATCAAGTGACCTCAAGTTTGGATAACTAATTATGGCATCTAATTACCTATTTTCTCATTCTTTTCCAAGTTCCAACAAGTAAGCGTATTCAAATGTTCCACATTGAAATTAGTAGGTCGATTCTTAAGTTACTACTTCTAGAAAGCATCCATGTGAAGTAAATTTAGCCAACATGTAGAACTATAATGATATGATTTTCTAACAAAGGAAGCCAAATGTTTGCAGTGTAATTGCACATGAAGCAAATGAAATCTTTGTGTACACAACTAGATTCTCCATTGTCATGGCACCAATAGTGATACAGACATATGCTTCAATTATTTTAAGACACCATCCTCTGATTTCGTCAATTCCTTTAAGACACAATACTCTGATAAGGGAAAGGATGTGCTTATCAAAGAGACCCTCAATGAGGAACCAACATGGCAATCAAGAGTAAATGAAATCTACATCCTATCATATGGGTCATTAGTATAATATAATCTATGAAATACATCTCCATGATTAGGGCCCCACACATAGAGAAATATAGAATAGTAGGTAAAAAACAAAAATAAAATTTTATATCATTCTTGAATACTTAATTGATAAGTTATCTTTATTTTGTAAAACATTTATTAAATTATTTAAATATACATGTTTTTTTTCCTTAATTATTTTACCTCTAATCCTATGTTTTCAACAAGAATGTGCGTTGGTATCTATGTTTTATACTAATTTGAATTACTATAAAATTTATACAAATTTTAAACCCATGAATTAAAGAAATTATAGTTCACAATTTATTATATGATAAACATGATTTAAGTACTTCACTATTTTAAATACCAATCAAAGTTAAGAGTCTGTCACCACATAGAACCTTGTCATATAACAATGTATTAACCATTTTTTTTTTATGTTTCCTTGAATTTATGCCTTCTTTCTTCAGTCAACTTGACAAAATTAAATTGAGTATTATAGAATGACTTGGCATATTACAATTAAAAATCCATAAATATTTTACTTTTCTTTAAAAGTTGAACTATTTTTTCCATTATCTTATTTATTTAAAAAATTTGTCTAATATATTTTTATGACTAAACACACTATGAAGCTAAACAAATTTAGCTTAAAATGTAATATGATCCTAAAAAGAACTTAATAATAAAATGCTTAATTTCAAATGACAATTTCAAAATAATATATTTGATAGCATATTTTTTATTCAAAAAAACACTGAGTGCAAACCAGAAAAATGACAATTTCAAAATAATATATTTGATAGCATATTTTTTTATTCAAATTAAATGAGCAATAAACTAATTATTTGATGTAAGAAATATTCTCTCTTGCTTTTGTCCATTTCATCATAAATAAAATCTCATGTTTTATTTACGCACCCAAAGGTCTTACCATTTTCAAGTGAGAACTTTTACAAAGCAATAAATTATTTGATATAAGAAATTCTCCTTGGTTTCATACATTTCATCATAAATAAAATCTCTTGTTTTTGTCCATTTCATAGTAAATAAAATCTCTTGTTTTATTTAAACACCCAAAGGTTTTACCATTTTCAAGTGAGAACTTTTACATTAAGGAATCCGCTAATTTCTTATTTTTGTCCATTTCATAATAAATAAAATCTATTGTTTTATTTAAGTACCCAAAGATCTTACCATTGTCCAAGTAAGAACTTTTGCATTGAAGTATCTCGTAACTTTGAGCCTTTACTACACTATGGTAAACGTAGAAGTAAGATTCCAAAAAATTTAGTGCGGGTTTTATTGGGTGATTTCAAAAACAATTTCGTAATTTCGAAAACTTTTCTGAAAAAATCGGCGGATATAGTGTTTACCTTTTGGCGACTATGTTTCCCTTTGGTAGCTTAATATATTCATTCACTGTTGTTATGCCACATAAATTGAACCAAACGAGTCGCAAAGGATCCCCTCATTTTGAAAAGTTGAGTACAAGCGATTATGAGATATAACATGCATAAAGGTTGAGTATTGATTCCAATTTTGAGTATAGTCATTATAAGTACTTTTAATACATAGGCTAGGCTTTATACATACAATATCACAGTTCTTTCAATACTATCTCTTTAATACTATTGACTCATTACATTATTAATAACTACTTGTAGTCTTTTATACCATTTATCTAATACCGTGGGTCTATTACATTATTATTAACTATTTGTAGTCTCTTACAAGTCAACCATAGTTCCCTAATACCATCTATCTAATACCATGGATCCATTACATTATCACTAACTACTTATAGTCCTTTACTACTCCACACTACTGAAATTTGAACAAATTGGAAATCTCTTACATACATCACTTTTTTTAAATGACAGACGTCCGGGGGATTCTAACCCAAGACCTCTTACTATTAAATGAAAGAGGTCCTTGTGGATTCGAACATGACAGAGGTTCTGTCAATTCGAACCCAAGACCTCTCACCACAAATGCTGGCCTCCCTTCACATTTATTGAGAAACCAGAATATAATTTTCTTTCTCATTTGAAAATACGAATCGAGGGAAACACGCTGACAAACCGACTAGAACAACAATGATACATTGATTCCACAAGACTGGAGTTTGAACAAATTGGAAATCTCATGGGGCGCATAACAGGTGGCTGCCGAAGATTCCCAGTTTGCAATTTGAACAATCTTGCAAATGCTCTGCACAATTGAATCAAGTTCGTTGTAAGCTAAATATGAAAAATGGATTTGGAGTGCAAGGTTCACAAGAAGACCAAGGAATTGATCATGAGAGGGAAAATTCAATAAGTATGATTGCGGGCAAAGACAATATTTGAGATGATCAACTTCCCAATTTCATGACTTCATGAGAGACGGACACTCCCAACCCGAGTTTGATGTAAGAGAAGTGCATGAAGACAGATGCGTTGTGACAGGTTCGTGGATTCGGTCATCATTGAAATTTTGAAAATTTGGAAGATCACACTCAAAATACCAAACATTTGTTACACGGGGATCCACACTAAATGAAACCATGCAGATATATTGATTGTGCATGAGAAGCCGCATTTGATTGGGTTCTTGGGGCTTACCAGAGTCACGAGGTTCTGACATAACCATCAATGGACATTGAAGTGCCTCGAATCCCTAGTGCATCGAGGAACTTTCCATAATTACATAATCGCATTTTGAAGCGCGAACCAGATCATGCATTGCTTGAAGGTGGTTGTTGTTACTCATTTAAAAACTGCTCTTAGGATGGCAACCATCTCTATCATAGGTTGCACCAGATTTTTCAACTTCAACAAGCTGGCTTGAAGAGTCTTCTTCATGCAAGAGAAGAGATGATGAGGAATGGGAAGTACACTCTCTGATTAGACTGTTTTCAAATCCATCATGGAAAGTCTCACTTCCTTGTGTCAATTGAGGAGATACCTCATAGGATGAAGAAACAAGAGAATGCAGAGTATCTTCGACGCATGTGGATGCGTTCTGAATGGTAGGACACAAGGGCAAGTGAGGAAGAGGAAGTTTCGATATGAATGTCTTCTTTAACCGAAGCACATTCCAGATTTGAGTTAGAGTCTTCATGAGAAAATGGAAGATCACATGATGTGCTTGGGTGTTATTCATAGCATATGGAAGTATGGGGATGGTGACTTCCCAAGACTGGGGGTTGATTGAAATAATTAATTGTACAAGATGTTCCATTGAGAATCGCAGATTTAGAATCATTCAAGCATGGAAGTTCATTATTTTGGCATGAAAAATTTTGAAACAGAGAGGAAGATTGATAATGTCCTCACCTTATTATTCCCCTTCTTGTGTAACATGACTTCCTTGCACCTGATCGCAATTCGAGCCAGCAGCTTGAGAATCAAGAGAATGAGAACAACTGGCTAGTGGAACAAATTGATCAAGCGAGTCATGGTACAAGGAGTCATGGCTTGTAGATGATGGAGGATGGTAGAGGTGTAGATCAGATTCAAGACTTGAGTTATGAATGGTGATGTCCTCTTGTGGAATGGAGGAGGGAGTCTTCACTATAGGCTTCCTAAGCCATTCTGGATCTTCCTCCATCGAAGCGGGAGGCAAATGATAAGATGGGTTGGGGACATGCTTGCATATTTCTCAGTTTTTCAATCACCACAAGGGGGCACCCACATCGGGACCTAAAAAGGAGGAGGACAAGGAACAAAGAGGGTGTTGGGATCCTCCTCTACAATCTAAGGTGCCTCATGATCCACAAGAGTTGGGGGGGGGGGGGGGGGGGGGGGGGGGGAGAACAGAAATTAGGAGGTTCACCGTATTGAGAAACATGAACCAAGCATTTAAACTCTTCTCTAAAGAAATTGAAGTTCAAAAGTTGTTCAGGAATTTCATAATGGAGGTAAAGGAAGTGATCATCAAAGTACTCAACTGATTCGTCAGGCTCCATTCTTAAATGGGAAAAATTTTCATGGAAATCTTGATGGCTATACTCATCGAATGTTTTAGTCATCATTTCAGCAAGCTGACCAAATGAATCGATAGAGGCAAAGGATAATGTGTGACACCATTTCTTAACACGACCTTCGAATGTGAGGGTTAGTAATACAATCCATACATCTTCGTACTCTATCTTTTGGCGTAGGAAAAAGTTTATAACTTGATGCACATGCGCACGAAAATATGGTTCACCCTCACCATTGAAATTTAACTTGGACAGGTCATGGATAACTTCTGCGGGGATGGTACATTCGAACTTTTTAGAAAGACATCTTGGGATTATGATGTTGCGAAGAGCCATTTTTAAATAAGAGATTCAAACCAAACTCTATAGGCACAACTTGTCGTCTGGCCCTCCTTCTAGCACCATTTTGTTGATGGTACTGGACCCACCAACAAAGGGGTTCTCCTAGGTATGAAGTCCCAACTAGACCTCATACCGTTTGGTGTAGGAGTCCCATCCAGTACGATGGATAGGTTGCCATTATCTTAGAGATTTGCCTTAGCTCTTTCTTTTCAGCACATGAGATTGTTATGCTTGTGAATTCAAAAAACGAGGTGAGTATGCCTGGTGAGTGCGTATTAAACTTGTGTCTAGGTTCTCTTACTGTAAAGGAGAGGGTAAAAGTGAGCCTCCAAATGAGAGGTAGTAGTACCACCCAGGGAGAGACACAAGTGAAAAAACAATAAGGGTTTGTCTAGCATCCTGCAAAATAGTCCACAACAGATGCAACAGTTGTTAAAACCAAAGTGTAAGGGAAAACACACACATCGTCGAGTGGAGTAGTCCACACGGGGGTGACGGTCGTTATAACCAAAGAAAATAGGAATGGTCTGTCTAATGTCCAGCGAAGTGGTTCACATGGACGAGACAACAGTGATAAACAATACGACACATCTTCAACAATGTAAGTACTAAAATAATCGAAGTAGTTCAACTATCTTATTACAGGTTAAGCAAACATGCATTACAAACGTTTAAATATTATTCTTACAAACAAATACAAAACATGCGTGAAACGTGCTAGCCTGAGATAGGTTTCTGAATTAAGCAAAAGTTCCAAGACACATCTGTACACCATACATCGCTAGCCCCAGTAGTGGGACATTGGAGCCACTCCTTGCTCCTCAAAGAATAGACTACGGACTCTCAAGGCTATGTGGGAGGAGCCAAGGTGAAAATTCCTTTGCTTATACAATGAAGGGGTATATATGGCTAAGGAGAGCAGTGCTAACTACCTTCCTGGTCTGTGCATTTCTGGAGAGCAATGTTAGTTCCTGCTTGCTCTGTGCATTTCTAGAGAGGAGTGTTGGTTGGGCAACTGAGGGACAACACTGCGTAGATTATGGAGATAGTGGGTTCCGACTAAGGGAAGGACATTGGAGGAGACTGTCGTGCAGTTTTAGATGCCAAGGGAGGCTAGGGTTCTTGCACATTGCGTAGTTCCAGTAGGCAAGAAAAATATTAATGGTTGTAGAAACAAAGCGTGTAGTTTCGGAAATATGGATGAGGCTAGGTTCCTTAGGAAACTGGCTAAGTGTGAGATTAGCAAAAGTGATGTAAACAATGATAGAACTTGACTATGATCAGACACTGGAACACTTAATGATACAACATAGAACATTCAAAACATATAAAACATACTTTGCTTGATGCAACAACCTTCTTGACAAGAGAGCGTGAAGTGAGTGTGAAACATTTCTATGTAATGAGAACAACTCTTACGCACAAATATTTCCCCTTGTAGCAGAACAAACTTCCCTTTGCCTGACAAATGATAATTTCCATGCCCAAATATGACACATGGCATAAAGATTGGAGCGTGGAAAACTCTTAAGATTAAGGATGGGGCTTGAGATCATCAACTTACAAATAAGTGACCAAGGAATGATCGATTACAAGATCCATGGTAGGCTCTGAAAATTGGATGCAGGCCAAAATAATGGAACTTCACACAACAACAATGTTAAACACACCCATGGTGAAGATAAAATATGAAGGATAATCATTAGATGTGTTTATTACTCACATGATATACATTTATAATACATTGGAGTGACTTTTGGATTCATCTTCCAAGGTCTCATGGACTTCCTTTGGTTTTTCAGCTTCCACACCATAACTCTTAGCAAATTAGGTGTCCAAAATTCCCCCCCTTAATCTGAAGGAGTATATACGAGTCTAAGAAGAGAGATATAATACAAAATTCAATAATGGATGACAACAATAAGATGCATGTGCTCTCTGAAATGATGGTATAAGGTGGTTTTTTAAGGATGACCATCAACACTGGAACACTTAGTGTAGTTCTCGAAAATCTTCCAAATCTGGCAAGAAACTGAAATCTTATACTAGAGGAAATGTGCCTAAGGCTTTGGAGAGGGAGACCTTAAACCTAGAAAAGGGAGGTCTAAAACCTACAATGGTTTAAGGATGACCACCAGCTCTAAAATTCTTAATGCAATTCCTGGAACTCTTCCAGAACTGGAAAGAAGTTGAAGTCTTTTGCTAGAGGAAGTGCCCCCAATTATTTGAAGAAGGAGAAGCTCAACTTGAAAAGGGAGGTCTCAACCCTGCATATATTGTTTAAAGATGACCACCAACCAAAGGCATACTCAGGCACATATCTTTCTTTCACTACAACTCTGAATCTGGTATGGCAGTTTGTGGCTCAGGCTTACTTGATGTGGCTTTGAAGCTTGTATATGACCATCACTTCCCCTCCTATACAAGGTGAGATGATGGAGAAAACTCAACTGCAAGACTTTTCAATGCTTTAGAACAAATTCTGACATATGATTGAAATATCTTCTTGGCTTTTGAAGCAAGCGATCCAAGATGAATTTGCGTTCTTGCAGGAGGCTTGTTTTTGAAGCATCTGTTGAAGAATGATTTTGTTGACTATAATACTTGCATGGGGCTAGATCAAAAAAATGATCTTTCACATGGCCAACTCGATCAGGAGGAGCAGGAATAGGTGAATATGAAATGTCATGAAGAAATCCAATACTCTAAAATTGGATTGGCTTGGAATAATTTGGAATATGAAAGGACACATCCTTGTCATATCTAAGACCGGTTTTGTTTCTGTTATTGACAATCTTTTCCCAAGGTTTGATAATTGGCTTGGGAAGTGCAGATTGAATTTTTTCTTTTGCATGCAAATATGCTCTTGCACTAAGCACAAAATGTGAATCAACCTCAACCTTATTGATTTCATCACTTATTGGATGTTGATGGATGTTTGTTTTAAACTTGAACAGAGGATTCTTTTGAGCAGAAACCAATTTAGAATGACAACTATGTTGAAGCTTATCTCGCTGGAATTGAAATTATAGTTTCAAAAACTCTATCCTTTCATGTGCATTTCGCAAACAAGTTTGAATGTTGGAAAGAGAGGATTTTTTTATTTGGATTGTGTCATCAACAATAGGTTGTATCATAGTTTTCAATAACTCTAATACTTCACCAATCAGAGCAATTTTTTAGCAAATCAACCTCAAAAAATAGTAAAACAATGAGGAGCTCAACGCTAAACTCCAAAATCCAATATAACACAATCAACAGTAGATAGTATATAATGCAAATAATGTACAGACCAACTTGCATGTAGTCCCCTATTGCATCATCTTTTGGCAGACCTCTGCATTAATTGGCAGCCGACAACACTCCCTTAATCCAATCACTAGTACTTGGCTAAGAATAATATAAAAGGCTCAAACAAAATATATGACTATGTATGGAGTTCCATATAACTTATTGGTTCAACACAATTAATATAAGCAACATCTCAGAAATTTAGCCACTTTCTGATGTAGCCTTTCAAAAATTTCAACGCACAGGAACACACACATTTCAAATAGAGGGATTCCAAGAGGTGCAATGAGGGACTTAAATCACCAAATTTTCGCAATAAGCACTGACAAGATGCAAACCTCGAAGCGCTACTCAATGGCAACAATTAGTGCATAGTCGAATTCATTCACTCCATTCATACGAACCAAATCATATTTATATGAACCAACATGAAGAATTCAATTAATCACCTTTCACAATTCAACCTTAAATGGAACTAAATATTTGAACCTAATAATATGCGATCATTAATGTACATACCACAACATATAATAATTATTGAAGTTACGACCTTTCAACTCTTGGTGCACAATAATTCACTTTCAAACACACAATAGAGCATGACACCTCCAGTCACTTTACTATGCCAGTGTAATCAACTTACACATGGCTCAAATATATCAACCAACATATGCAGGATATGATTCCATAAGTCTCCGAGAAAGATCTCAAGTTCAAATTCCTTAGCAACTAATTCTTGGCACTAGGCTTCTCGATAAATCTAGAAGAAGAAACCACATAATTAGTCTTGTGATCGATTTGTCTTAGGAATCTCCCTTGTCCCACATTGTTCACGTAGCATGTGATCTACAACAAAAGCAGGACCAACATTGCACCAGAATGGGATCCATGACGTATTATAGAATTTCCATTATACCAAGCATACTTACAATGCCAACCCAATAATATGAATCCAAGCTCATAAAAATCCCAACGCACATGCAATATATATACCTTTAGACTGCCCAACATAACCAAGAGACAAAGTCAGTTTATGAGGAAGAATCTACAGAAAAATCTGGCATTACAGAATTGGAATTGAAGGAGACGAAGTTGAGCTTCGAAGCAAGATATGAAAGGACTCAAATCTTAGACGTCTAAAGGTTGGAAAGGTCTTTATTGACCTCGCAGTTTCATGCACATTACAAGAAGTCTAGAAGTGCGTGGTTGGTTGCGATAACAAAATCGCTAATTATTTCACGGCGTTGAAGAAGGCAGAAACTTTGGAGGCAATGTCAAAGGTGTTAATAGAAGTTCTATGCCCTTCCCTCATGTAACACCTTTGGAAATATGAGGCATGGGAATCTATTTTGTATTTGGGTATTAGGCATTGGTTGAGGCAATATTGTTGGCGATCACCACAAATGGAATCTAGGAATAAAATATGATGTCCAAAGCTTGTAAAATGGATTTTCCATATTCACACTGCTCTCTGCAAATGTACCTATTGATATTGGGCGTTAGAATTGTCCCAGCCACTCAAATGAAATGGGCACTAGAAATGGGTGTGCATAAATGGAATGAGAGTGCGTGACATTGTGCCATTCAATGATAGGTTAGAAAGACATAATTGACTAGCAAAGAGGCGAGAAGAACCTATAGAGCATTGACATGAAAGAACAGCTAGAAACAGTTCCCTAAGCATATGAGCAAGATATTATGATTGGCAGACTGACGTATAGAGATGGCCACAAAACCATTGGCTCAGATTTGAGCAATACATTTATAATACATTGGAGCTCTCGGATTCATAAGTCAAATAATAAGTCAAACACTTTATTAAACTCATATAGGTACAGAGGAGTATCATGGCTAAAATTGCATGATCTCAACCCCTCTTGTAACATATCATGGTTCGGTGACCTCTTCTTCTAACTTGGTCTCGGTTTCACTTTCACCATATAATCTAAAGGGTTTTGTCTTCAGTTGTCTCCGTGAATTCAATCTGATAGTGAAGTTCTTCGTTTTCCAATGAAACCCAGAAAGCTCTTCGCGTTTCGATCGGGGACAGTGCATGTGAATTTTCATTAATATCTTGGACAACAGGGGCAAAGGGGGTCCGATGTTTGAAACCCGACATCATTTTGGACAGTGACAGGTGTGCGTGTAGTGATCCCTTTTGACTCTTCAATGATCGTCCCTAGAAGAAACAACAATGGATATAAGCACTTATTGCCTCCTCAGGAGGGATAGGCAATGTATAAAGCCTATTCGTGATGGGAGAGAAACAATGGTTAACTCTGGTGTCATCGACTGCTGTGTGGTTTGTGTGCAGAATTATGAGATCGAAACAGACTGTGCGATGCTGGGAAGCAACGCGAAAGTATCTGCACAGACCAGTGCCTTAAAATGGAATCTCCTTGTTAAGACAAGTGGAAACAAATTGAATGCTCTGTTAACATAACCCACTTTCAGTTTTTTGTTTTTTTACTTAATTTTATACTAAATTTAGTAGGAATTACGAACAAAATTAGCAGGGATTCCTTTTTGTAATTGTAAATTTCGTATTTGTAAAATTTAAATATGCCAAAATTTTTCAGAGCTCTAACTTTAATAATATCTTTGAAAACACACTTTAAAAAATTATAAATTTATAATCTTATGGAAAAATTGTACTGCTAAATACTACTTTTTTATGCAGCAAAATATATTAACAAAATAAATTTGATTTAAGAAAAAAAAAATATGTTTTTAGTAGACATTCACTAAGAAATTTTTATATTTCCATTTAATAACTTTTTATTTGTATTTTAATAATATATATAAAATATAAAAATAATAAAAAAATTTAATATTTATTAAAGCAATAAATCGTAATACTCAAAGCATATTGAATAAAATTTCCTTTGTAATTAAAAAATACATAAAGGTGCATCAACCCTCAAATATTCGAGAATAGAATTTTCGTTATGTACGTGCCGCCGACGACTAGCACTATTAATGTTCTAGAATGGGGAGCAAATCTAAAGTTGTGTTACGCACTTTTTTAATGTATTGAATGGCTCTAATGTTACACAAAACTTTGGGTTTTAGTGATTTTTATTTTTATTTTTTTTAATGTAATAGTGTAGTTATATAAATTTAATGGTGGGTAAATTTTAATAA
>APFE030389286.1:256511-289795 GCA_000404065.3 Pinus taeda
TAAACAATTTCAAATTATAAATATTGTTATTTTTAATATATTAGAAAAAATTAAAATTGTTAGAAAAAAATTAGCATATTAGAAAAAAAAAAAATTTGCTTCAATATTCTCATAGTCATTTGTAATATTGAAGTCAAGAGGCTTCCTAAAATTGCTTCTACCTCTATTGAGGCACTCAAATTATATAGATTCAATAATTTAAATGTTCAATTTCAGCAAATTTTACTTGGATTTAGAGAAAAATCAATTACAAATATACTAAAATCTATTTACAAAGTTCTAATTTGGAAAAAGAACGAATTACAAATTTATTTTTATTTTTAACATATTAGAAAAAATTAAAATTGTTAAAAATAATAAAATTGTTTGAATATTCTCATATCGATTTATAACATAGAAGTCAAGAGGTTTCCTAAAATTGCTTCTACCTCTAGTCAAAACTCCCACCTTCACTCAAGCAAGGATGGCATAAAGATGTTCAATCTTGGCAAGACCATTGGGAGGTAAATCATGAGATCATATTGCGGAATAAGGATAGTATTATGTTGTAGCGGCTACAACCTCCCTCCAAAATTTTGGATCGCATGCAAATTTCAGAAACTACCTTGGATCTTGCAATCGATTATCCTTGGTCACTTATTGGTAAGTTGATGATTTCAAGGTCCCCTCCTTGATTCTCAGAGTTGTTCATGTTCTCATCTTTATGCATCATGTGTAATTTTCAAGCATAGGGGTTGTTGTTTGTCACACAAAGGGAATGTTTTTTTGCTTCAAGGGAAAGCAATGTGTGCATGAGTGGTTGTCATCACATAGACATGTTTCACACTCACTTCACACACTTTTGTCATGAAGGTTGTTGCATCAAACAAAGCATGTCTTATGCTTTCTAGATGGTCTATGTTGTGACACTAAATGTCTGTGTGTGATCAAAGTCGAGTCCTATTACTATTTACATATGTTTCGTTGGTCTCATACTTAGCCATTTTCCCTAGCAACCTAGTCTCATCCAGCTTTGTTGAACTGTGCGCTTTGCTTCTGCAACCATCAAGATTCCTCCTTTGCCAGCTAAAACCTCGTAGTGTGCAGAGATACCAACTTCCCTTGCCTGTTGAAACCTCGTACCCTGCAAAGACCCCCGCCAACACAACTCTCCAAAAATTCATAGAGAAATTGTGCAGAGGCATCCTCCCAGGATCCCCATCCTGCAGCAATGTCTTGTGCCTCAAAACTGCACAATGTTGTCCAAGATGCCCTCTTTGTCTTCCATGCAGAAACTGCACAGATAGGCCTCCATAGGCTTCATTTCGGCAACAATCACTATCTACTGAGATTGCACAGATCTACCTCTCAGTGACTACAGGAAAAGGTGACATGCTGAAATCGCTTCCAAGGAGTTAAGGAGAAGGACCAAGGAACCAAGTAAAGGAAAAGATCAAGACCGAATGCAAACTTTGTTGGATGCATGATCATCTTGAGGGTAGCTATGGTAAGTAAAGAACACCTTTCGAAGTACACCTATCAGTTGAGTTTGTAGGACTGCTTGTCATTATCATATCATCCTTTCCTCAGTAACATGCATGTGTGAAAACATAAAAAGTCATTTTATGTGTTTCTTCTACATGTCTTGCTTCCTTTTCACTTGTTTGACCAACTGTCATCTTCGGCATGTTGATTTCTATGTCATGCTTGCAGCCTCATTCTAGTGATGTTGAAGGTTGTGTTTGAGTTATGCTCTTTATGTAAACATATATCACACTCACACATGACGTTGTAAGCATTTCTGCACAAGTGTCAACACATTCATTCAACGATCTATCACAAATGTCGCGCTTGTCGCTTGCACCGTCGGTCAGTCACACTGAGTGTATGTTGTCTTGATGGTTCAATGTGTCTTATCATCAAGTCATGTCGAGTGTGTGTTCACAGGGTCATGTATGTACGAAGTCACTCGTTCACACACTTAGTCATTTTTGTCAAAACTCTGTCGACCAGACCACCCTCCAACAACTAGACCTTTGCAGAGCTGCATTGTGCAATCTCATCCCTTAGTGAACATGTACTCTTGTCCACAATTGCACCGAGGTTGAGGCTGCCTCCCAGGTAGTCTGCATTATGCAATATTGGAGTCGACCCAACCGATTGTTACCCAGAACAATGCAGAAGCTTCTCACTAAGCCATCTCAATCTATGTTGCCCGCAAGAAAAACCACCAAGCCTCCAACTTGTTAACCAGAGAGTTTTAACAGGTAGTGACCCTGGGCCTCACTCCTCCAAAAAATTGCACAAAAGCTTCCAAGCATGCCCTTTTCCGCTGATTGAAGAAATTGCGCAGACATGTCAGACAAACACCCGTTGCTTGTCATTGCACTTTCTTAAAAAATTGTGCATTTTTCTCAGCCAGTCACCCTATCAGCTGACCTGCTACTCCTCTTGAAAACTGAATAGTTTTCATGAGTAGTCTCCCAACTACACAACATCTTGCTCAACCCAGAAACTGCACAGGGATTTCCTATAGGCCAGCCTCCCAACTCTGCGCATTTTTTTCCAATAGCCTCCTGTAGCTCACTACCAGCCTCCCTGGAGAAATTGCGTAGTTTTCATTGCCAGTCTCCCCCTACTGCCTGCACTGTCTCCGTAAAAAATTGTGCAGATCTGCCCTCCAGTCGAGCTAGATCCCGCAGAAAGTCACTCCTGATTTGGATTTCCCATCTCAACCTCCGAGTGACCTCTCCGTAATTTTCACGGATAGTGCTTGAAGCCCGCATCTTGGCTTGAAATGTGCTCTGTGCAATTTCAAATCCTTTTCCTCTCTCCTAGCCACCTGCATCCGAAAATGAAAAATAATGTGTCATGGTAGACTAGAATATTTTTGGATTTGATGTCGTCTCATTATGAGTGATTGTAGATACAGGTACATGGATGAGACATGGCACGACAATGAACGTGATGAACAAGGAGCACATGCAAGGAGAGTTGCTCACAAACAAATGAACACATGGAGCATGCCAAGTACAAGCGAAGGAGAGACATGCACATGCAACATCTAGCGGACACTAAGACCATCGAAGAATATGCACACCTTGCCATGCGGAGGTGAAGCTATGATACACCAAGAGCACATCCATCACTTAACAGCATTATAGCTCGACATGGATACCACCAGCAGCATGAACATACCAGTTATGTCGTGTCGAGTCATGTCATGAGTCATCTCGGCCACATCACTACTATGGGCCATACTGTTGTAATCAATGTAATGTAATGTGGAAGTCCAAGAGACCCACATGCAAATCTGAAGATTCATCTAAAGTTGAAGAGTCATGTAAGTCAAACAGTCATGAGGGAAGTCGAACAGTCACAAGGGCCAATTTCACCCTTGGCTATAAATACCCCTCATTTGTACATGAAAAAGGATTTTCACCTTGGCTCCTTCCACATAGCCTTGCGAATCTGTAATCTTTTCTTTCAGGAGCGAGTCGTGGCTCCAACGCCCCGCTATCGGGGTTAGTGATGTAATGGTGTACAAATGTGTCTTGGAACTTTCGCTTAGTTCATAAGCCTGTTAACAGGCCATCACATTTTCACACATGTATTGTATTCGTTTGTAAGATTATTCTTTGGACGCTTGTAATGCATGTTGCTTTAACCTGTATTAAGACCGTTGAACTATTTCGGTTGTTTTAGTACATATGCTATTGGAAATGTGTTGTATCAGTTGTTAACGATGTCTCACCCGTGTGGGCTATCCCATCAGACACTCGACAAATTCATTCTTGTAAACTTGTTATAATGCCCATCGCACTCATGTGGACTATTCTGATGGGTGTTGTACATGCTATCTATTGACCTTGTGTTTGTGACTTCTGCATCCATGTGGACTACTCTGCTAGAAGTTGTGCATGTCATGTTTTGTTGTTTGTCTCTAGCAGAGTTGGGACTATTTCCTTTCAACTTGAGACTCACTTCCACCCTCTCCCTCTATAGTTAAAGAACTTTGACACAAGTAACACTAAGAACTCACTAGGCATGCGAGCCTCATTGTTCAAATACAAATCAGACCACTCTCACGTGCTGACAAGCAAGAGCTAAGGAAAATCTTTAAGATAATGGCAACCAGGCCATCATACTAGATGGGACTCCCACACCATATGATGTGAGGTCTAGTTGGGACATCATATTAGGGAGATCCCCTGACATGTTGGCAGGTCCAACACCGTCAACATTTCTGGCACTAGGAGGGCTATATGACAAGTTGAGTCTTCACAATCTATTTTCAATCTCCGCATACTTATCATGACTAAACACAAAACTTCTCTTCCATAGTGTATGTCTTATGGAAACAACTTTTAAATCTTAGAAGAGTTCTGGAATAACTTGTCACATAAAACATACAATGGTGGAGGCCAGGTAGCCTTTGTTAGACACGCGATTGGCATTGCAAGATCCTGTGAAAGGGATGGAATCTTTGAAGATTACATGACATGAGTGTTGTTCACAGACATGCTTCGAGGGCACCCACTTCATTGGTATGCCACATTGCTAGAAAAATATATTCACTGTTTCCAACATCTGATCGCAAAGATAGACTATGCTTTCAATCATTTTGACCGTAAAGCACTCAATAAAGAAATTCTAAAATTACGGAAAGCACCTGATGAATCTGTTGAACAATTTTACATGCGCTTTCGTTATTATACATATCCATTTCCTGAAGATGAAATTGATTGGGAATTTCTCGATGGAATATTTGAGTATCTTCTTTACATATTTGAAAACCTGCAACTTTTAGAATCATTCGAATCCCACCCAGCATACTTCGGTGATAGAGTTGCGCAATCACAAGTGGACACAGTTGCTGTCACAAGTGACTGTTCACCTTCCCCTCATAAAAAAACTCCACTCCCACAGAGTGATGTGGGAGAACTTGCACACACATCTGTTGAACTGTCGCATCCTCCTACCCCACCTACTCTTGATATCTGTGTAGATTTGGCTTGCAAGATTGTTGGTTGTCATGTGGACTTGTTACCTCAACCTCCGTCCCCTCATTTTTCTGATCCTCCAAATTGTATTGTTTTGTGTTCTTCTGTTCCAGACTCCACACTTGTTGTGAATAAGGATCCAGTTGTTAACAGAGTCGGTGTTGTGCAACCAACCTACGCTATCATTCATGATGAGTGTGTGTGAGAATTTAAAGAAGAAGCCGCGATGAAGGATGACTCCCTTCCATCTGAGCTTCATGTGCTCTATCCTGACATCCTTTGTGATTCTGCCACTATTGATTTCCCATGTGAAAACTCATTTCCAGAGGTTTCTAATTCCGATAGTTCATAGGACACATTGAATGTCAATCTATCATTACATTGTGAAGAGGACACATCTTCCTCTGAAAACCCCTCCCATCTGTCATCTATCATTTCTGAAAAAATAGAGGGTGAACATCCTTTCTTCTCATCTATCCCTCTACACAATTCATCAAATCAGGAGGATGTTGATGAACAACCTGAATTTTCTGATTGTGGTTGTCATGATCTATGTACTTCTTTATTTTATCACGATGTTGACTCACTCGTTGTTAATCTGTCTAGGCCATTGGTCTCCAATGATCTACCTATTGATGGAGTGGAAACCCTGCAGACTGTCGAGGCACTTTAGCCTCAGCTGATGGTTATGTTAGGCCCTTTCTCTCCTGAGGTTAGTTCCACTTCCCATTAGCAATTTTTTGAAACACCCAAGGCTCCTCATCACTCTCTTCTTCACATTGAAGATCAACCAAGCACCTAGATTTTGCCCCCTCCACTCGAATCACATGATCCCATCGCTCAAGCTTTGGAGGAATCTTACTCAATGAGTGATCTTATAAAGCATAAGTTGTTGGTCTTTCTCATGTTAGTTCGTATGCCACAGTCCAAAGAGTGTGTATGTTTACCGTCTCCACACAGTGCATCGTAACACCATGGTATGTCTGCAGAATTTTTGTTTTGTGCATTCACTCTTTTCTATTCTGTGGATGTTTTAGAACTCCGAGCGTGTTGGTCTTTGTTGATCTATCTTTCTTGTTCACTAGTTTACATGCATATCTTTCTTGTTAACCATGCCTTCCCAACATGGGCCAGCCAATGCGCCAGTGGTTGCATTGGAAATATTACTTCACGTGAGTAGGCCCATGCATTGTTTAACAGAGGAGTAGAAGTAGTATTTGCTTCTTTCTTTGCTTTCCTTTTTGGTTTTCATGTTTGTTTGCTTGCTTAATTGGTTTGGTTTCCTTCCTTGCTTGCTTTGCGTACTTGTTTTTCTTTCGCTTTTTGCTTTTTGCTTTCTTTTCTTTCTTATACCTATAGGTTAGTCTCTCATGAAACCGTGTTTGACTCTCGAGACAAGCTGGGAAAATCTTAGAGGAATTGTATAACTATCAACACTTGGTTATCTGTTTTCCTCTCTGTTTATGAAGAGCTTGTTGTCTTCAGTCGATGATGCCTTGATGGAAAATATGTTTTTTTTCCAGAGTGAGTCTTGGTGAAAACACAACACTTGCACTGTTAACTAGTACTACCTACTCTAATTGGTTCTTTTGGGCTAACCCTTTTCTACTCAGTCAAGTAGAGTAAGGTGAGGGTTAAAAACTTAACAAGTATTTCAGAGGTATACATAACATACTTCTCTGAAGGAACAACCTCTTATGATCTCAATAAGTCGGGATCCCTCTTCCGCCTCTGAAATAAATAAGTGCCTACGAACAACTTAAAATAATAATAATAATAATAATAATGAAAAATGAATAAGGTGAAAGAAGAGAAAGGCTTCTTGCACAAAGAGGTGATGAAAGTAACTCCTCCGAGGTACTGACCAAGCTCACTGGCAATAGAGCGATACTTGTGTTCCTGCGTGACTCCACTGGGGTACTGTCCAGGCTTGCTGGCAACGGAGCTACACTAGAGATGAAACTTAAACTTTGACAGTTATATTACTTGTGCATCAATATACCCCTCATACCCAATCGAAATAACTAAGTTGACTTGATTTGGAAAGTGTGCTGGGCGATCAAGAGCATGGCAGATGCTACACCTTTCAATCAAGCTAGTGTGGAAACCACGATTATCAAAGAATCGAACAATACTTTTGGAAGGGTTAGACTCGCTTTTCACAAAACAAGGTCCTTAGATCTTGTGATCAATTATCCTTGGTCACTTATTGGTAAGATGATGATTTCAAGCTCCCCTTCTTGATCCTAAGAGTTGTCCATGTTCTCATATTTATGTAGCATATGTCATTTTCGGGCATAGGGGTTGTTTTTTTCATGGAAAGGGAATGCTATTTTGCTTCAAGGGAAAGCAAGGTGCGCATGAGTGGTTGTCATCACATAGACATGTTTCACACTCACTTCACGCACTTTTTTCACGAAGGTTGTTACATCAAGAAAAGTGTGTCTTATGCTTTCTGAATGGTCTAAATTGTGACACTAAGTGTCCATGTGAGATCATAGTCAAGTCCTATCACTATTTACATATGTTTCACTTATCTCACACTTAGCCATTTTCCCAAGCAACCCAGCCTCATCTAGCTTCCTTGAACTGTGTGCTTTGCTTCTTCAACCATCAAGCTTCCTTCCTTGCCTGCTGAAAACTCGTAGTGCATAGAGACACCAACCTCTCTTGCTTGTTGAAACCCCATAGCCCACAAAGACAGTTATGAACCAGCTCACAAAAATATAGAAAAGATAGATAAACGACATCAAAATTAGCCACTTCGAGGGGGCAACCTCCTTTACATTACACAAATGAACAATTCTTCGATGATACAAATGACAAGATCTCCTTTATATATATAGGAGTCTAAGCAGTCCCAATACTATCAGAGCCTACATAACAATAATATTTTAGGGGCACAACAATAATAATAATGGGATTCTATGAGGTACAATAATAACAACATGGGGTCTATATGGGAAAAATAATTCAATAAGGGGGCTGCACTAATAACAATAAGGGTTTACACTAGTAGTAGAAGTACCTGAAATGTACCTTCTACATTTAAATGTTTGACGAATTCCATTTTCAAACCCTTCCTTAGAAAATTTGTGTTAGTATTTTTTGATGATATACTAATCTATAGCAAGTCTTGGAAGGATCATGTTCAACACATTGATAGGGTGCTCAAACTATTAGAGGAGAAACAATTATATGCAAAAGCTCAAAATGTTTCTTTGGAGTGTAAAAGGTGGAACATCTGGGTCATATTGTATTTCATGAAGGTGTTAAGATAGACCCTAGAAAAATTAAAACCATTAATGAATGGAAAATCCCCACATCCATAAAGCATGTGCGAGGATTTCTTGAGTTGACAGGGTATTATTGCAAGTTTGTTAAGAATTATGGGTCAAATGGTTTCCTTTTCGTAATTAGGAGGCCTTTCTTATAGCAGCTTTGTCCCCCCTTCCTTCAAGCCTTCTATGTCTTTCTTCAAATCTTCCATGCCTTTCTTAAAATCTGCTTCCATACCACATATAAAAATATTTATCTTAGCTTCGATCACATTCTTTAAATCATCCATCCAATTTTTCTTGCTAGATGTTTCTCTTTTCTTGATTCGAGTCATTATTTTTCTTTCTTTTAGCAGCTTGATCTTGAATCTATTGTATCTCTACAATTTTGGATCTAAAAGGTCTGAAATTGCAACCCGAAGTAGCCCTGTGTGTCCTCCTTCCAATGCCACCAATGTGATCGAAATTGGGTTCTCCAAGAAAGAGTTATGCCCAATCTCCCAAGTTGACCTGATTATATGTTTTTTCAGTAGAGCTAACTTGTATGAAGTGCCACGTATCATTTTTTCGACCTTCAGACATGAAACAATACACAACAAAGTAGACTCCATCCTCTTTCAGTGAATTCTTACGAAATTTCAATCTGATGCTCAAAGAGAAATTTATGATGATTTTCCCAAGGTCACCTATTTGGAATGTAATTTGGGAGTCTGCAAAAACCCTCAATTCCTTGGACCGTATCTCCAAAAATATAGAGAAACAAGATCTAAAATTCGGGCTCATGCTTCACCAATATTTCTTAACTTTGTAGAGAAAAAGTTATAGCTAAAATTCCATGATGACCTGTTTGAGATGGAATCATGGAGCTTGCAAAAACCCCATACCTTTGATACCAAATGTTATGAAACCCTAGAATCCAAAGCTTTGATACCAAATGTTATGAACCATCTCACAAAAAGATAGAAAAGATAGATAAATGACTTCAAAATCAGCCTCTTCGAGGGGGAAACCTCCTTTACATTACACAAATGAACAATTCTTCGATGCTACAAATGACAAGACCTCCTTTCTATATATAGGAGTCTAAGTAGTCCCAATATAATCAGAGCCTACATAGAAATAATATTGTAGGGGCACAACAATAAAAATAGTGGGCTTCTATGGGGTACAATAATAACAACATGGGGATTATATGGGCACAATAATACAATAAGGGGGCTTCACTAATAACAATAAGGGTTTACACTAGTAGTATAGGGACCTAACAGAGACTCCAACCAACATTACTCTCCAAAAATGCGCAGAGAAATCCAGTTGTAGTGCACTCAGAAATTGCACAGAAGTATCCTCCGAAGACCCCCATCCCGCAGCAATTTCATGTGCCTCAAAACTGTGCAATGTTGTCCAAGCTACCGTGTCTATATTTCATGTATAAACTGTGTAGACGGGCCTCCCAGGGCCTCATTCTAGCAGTAGTCACTATTTGCTGAAATTGTGCAGATCTACCTCTTAATGACTACAGGAAAAAGTGACATGCTGAAATCACTTCCAAGGAGTTGAGGAGAAGGACCAAGGAACCAAGTAATGGAAAAGATTAGGACTACATGCAAACTCTGTCGGATGCATGATCATCTTGAGGGTAAGTATGGTAAGTAAAGAACACCTTTCGAAATACAACTATTAGATGAGTTTGCATCACTTCTTGTCATTTTCATATCATCCTGTCCTCAGTAACATGCATGTGTGCAAACATGAAAAGTCATTTTATGTGTTTCTTCTACATGTATTGCTTCTTTTTCACTTATTTGACAAACTATTGTCTTCGATATGTTGATTTCTCTTTCATGCTTGCGACCTTGTTCTAGTGATGTTGAAGGTTATGTTTTAGTTGTGATCACTATGTAAACATCTATCACACTCACAAACGATATTTGTAAGCACTGTCACGCATGTGTCGTCACAGTTGTTCAAAGATCTATCACAAATGTCACGCTTGTCACTTGCACCATCGGTCAGCGACACTGAGTGTGTGTTGTCTTGATGGTTCGAGGTGTCTTGTCGTCAAGTCATGTCAAGTGTGTATTCACAAGGTCATGCATGTACAAAGTCACTCATTCCCACACTTAGTCATTTTTGTCGAAACTTTATCGACCGGACCACCCTCCAACAACTGGACCTTTGATGATCTACATTCAACTGTCTCAGCCCTCAATGAACTTGTATTGTTGCCCATAATTGTGCAGAGCTTGAGGATGCCTCCCAGAAAGTCTGCACTACGCAATACTAGATTCGACCCAATTGACTCTTACCTAGAACAACACAAAAGTTTCTCAGCAAGTCGTCTCAATATGTGTTGCCCACGTGAAAAACCACAAGGCCTCTAGATGGTCAACCAAAGAGTTTGACCGGGCAGTGACTCCAACCCTCACTCCTCCAAAGAATTGCACAAAATATGCCAAGCATGCTTGCTTATGCTGAATGAAGAAATTGCGTAGATATGCTAGATAGACGCCTGTTGCCTGTCACTGGACTGTAACCCTAAAAAATTGTACAGTTTTCTCAGTTAGCCACCTTGTTAGTCGATCTGCTGCTTCTCTTGAAAACTGTGCAGTTTTTATGAGTAGTCTCCCAACTTCCCAGCATCCTGCTCAACCTAGAAATTGCATAGGATGTCTTGTAGGCCAACCTCCCAGATCTTCATAGTTTTTTCTAGTAGCCTCCCGTAGCCTACTGCTAGCCTTGCCAGAGAAATTGTGAAGTTTTCACTGCTAGTCTCCCCCTACTGCCTGCAGTGTCTCCCTCAAAATATTACATAGATCTGCACTCCAACCGAGCCAGATCCCGCAGACAGTCACTGCCGATATGGATTTCCCATCTCAACCTCCTAGTGACCTCTACACAATTTGCATGGATAGTGCCCAGAGCCCGCATCCCCACTTGAAATGTGCTCTACTCAATTTCAGAGCCTTGTCCTCTCTCCCAGTCACCTGCATCCGAAAATGAAAAACAATGCATCATGGTAGACTAGGAGATTTTTGGATTTGATGTCATCTCGTCATAAGTGATTGTAGATATAGGTACATGGATGAGACATGGCGTGACGAAGAACGAGATGAACAAGGACTGCATGCAAGGAGACTTGTTCGCGAACGGATAGAAACATGGAGCATGCCAAGTACAAGCGAAGGAGAGACATGCACGTGCAACATCAAGCAAACACCAAGACCATCGAAGACTCCGCACACCTTGCCATGCAGAGGTGAAGCTATGATACACCAAGAGCACATCCATCACTTAGCAGCACTATATCTCGACATGGACAACACCAACAACATGAACATACTAGCTATGTCATGAAGAGTCATGTAAATCAAACAGTCATGAGGGAAGTCGAACAATCACAAGGGCCAGTTTCACCCTTGGCTATAAAGACCCCTCATTTGTACATGCAAAAGGCTTTTCACCATTGCTCCTTCCACATAGCCTTTGAGAGTGTAATCTTTTCTTTGAGGAGCGAGTAGTGGCTCCAACACCTCAATATAGGGATTAGTGATGTAATGGTGTACAGATGTGTCTTGGAATTTTTGCTTAATTCAGAAACATGTTAACACAACAACATGTTTTCACACATGTATTGTATTCATTTGTAAGATTATTCTTTGGATGCTTGTAATGCATGTTGCTTTAACCTATATTAAGACAATTGAACTAGTTCGGTTGTTTTAGTACATATTCTATTCGAAATGTGTTGTATTAGTTGTTAATGTTGTCCCGCCCATGTGGGCTATCCCTCCAAACACTCGACATATTCATTCTTGTAAACTTTTTATAACGCCCGTCAAACTCTGTGGACTATTCCACTAGGTGCTGTACGTGTTATATGTTCACCTTGTGTTTCTGACTTCCACATCTATGTGGACTAATCCATCAAAAGCTATGCATGTCCTATTTTGTTGTGTGTCTTTAGCAAAGTTGGGACTATTCCCTTTCAACCTAAGACTCACTTCCACCCTCTCCCTTTGCATTGAAAGAACTTTGACACAAGTAACACTAAGCACTCACCAGGCACACGAACCTTGCTATTCGAAGACAAATCAAATCACTCTCATGTGCTGACAAGCAAGAGCTAAGGCAAACCTTTAAGAAAATGGCAACTAGGCCATCATTCCATATGGGATTCCTACACCAAACGGTGTGAGGTCTAGTTGGGACTTCATACCGGGGAGATCCCCTGACATGTTGGTGGGTCCAACACCGTCAACATATTAAAAATATTATTACTTCCAAATTTAAGGAGAAGTCATGAAGTGATAAAGACTTAGAGGGAAAAAGGAAACTAGGATATTATTAGGAGGTGATCACTCACAATCTTGAAAACTATAATTATTTATCTATCTTGACTAGAGAAAATGAACATCTCTAAGGTAAGAACTAATTCTCATGAACTTCATAGTGAAATTGGGCTTTGGTATACTCCCAAAGCACCATGGAAGAAAGAGTTTATCAAATGTTCGAAACTAAGAGGGTTGAAGATGAAGATAACTTTCTCTTAGATTGCCCAACTTATAGTTAAATCCATTATAATTTTCAAAATATCACTCACACTACTAACCTTCTTGACCTATTAAGGCAACAAAACTATGTTGATCTAGAAACACAAGAATTTCAATTAATTTTTTACCTTCTTAATTTTTTTTACCATATTGGTCTTAGTGAGCGTTCATCATCATCATCATCATCATCATCATCATCATCATCATCATCATCATCAATTAACATTTTTTGTAAAGCCATTGTAGATTGTAACTCATGCCACATTATATTGAGATTATAACTCATGCCACATTATATTGAGATTGTAGCTCATGCCACATTATATTGATCACTTATACAATGACTATTATGATCAATTAAGTTATACTTCATCAACCAAAAACAATTTAATCATGAAGTTTTTGTCCTTCATTATATTTACAACTTTATGTAATTTTCAAAATATTATGGAACTAGAACCTTTGATTCACTTTGTGTCGCCATCGATTGTTAAAGGAATGAAAAAACTTGAGAATCAACAAATAGATTTGGGGTTTCTTTACATTGCGCAAGAAATGTAATCACAATAAATTCAAAAAAAGGGTGTATTTACATTTCTTGTGCAATGTAAAGAAACCCTCTTCTTGATTTGGAGTTTGTTTCCTCTACAAAGAATAATGTTAGTACCCTTAAGGAAAGAGGGTTGATTCGTAAGTTCACCTATATTTGACCCAATTATTGCTCTTTTTTAGAATGGATCTCTAAAAATTGGGTATATAATGAGCCCAATGGTACTTTATATTGTGGAAATGGTTATTTTTCTTTTTCTTTTTTGGAAAAAAAGAGGAAAAATATCTGATCTATAGATCTGGGTCTCCAACTTGTTGTTTTCTTTCCACAAAGGGCCACAACAGAGCTTAATCATATATCCAGCCCTGTAATGCCCATTGTTTCTCTACACCAAGAGAACTTCTCAGAGCTCATAGATTTTGTCAATGCATCTGCAGTATTCCTCAAAGTGTTCGCCTTTACGAGAAACACCTTTTTGTCTTCTATCATATCCCTCACAAAGTGATATTGAACATCAATGTGCTTTTTCTTTGAATGATATGTAGGGTTTTTTGCCAAGAAAATTGCACTTTTGATGTCACAGTCTATCCTTATAGCTCCCTGTACTAACCCCATACTTGAACACAATCTCTGCAACTAAACTGCTTCCTTGCTTGCATGAGTGGCTGCCATGTATTCTGCCTCTGTAGTTGTTAGTGCCACTACAGATTGTTTCTTACTCATCCAACTCACTGCACCTCCAAATAGGTTAAACACATACCCACTTGTAGATCTTCTCTGATCTAGATCTCCAGCCCAGTATGCATCAACAAAGCCATGAATATACAACACTTTGTCCAATCCTGGTCTTCCTTAGTAGCACAAACCATAATCACTAGTGCCACACAAATACCTGAAAACTCGCCTCACTGTTGTCCAATTCTCCTTCCCTGGTTTTGACATAAACCTGCTCAATACTCCCACTACATGTGAAATGTCTGGTCTAGTACACACCATTGCATACAGCAAGCTACCGACTGCACTTTCATATCGAACACGGGACATGTCTTCTTCCTCTTCTTGTGTCTTGGGACACTGTTCAACAGATAACCACACACCTACAGGAATAGGAACCTTCACCGGTTTACAATCTTGCATATTAAATCTCTGCAGTATTGTCTCGACATACTTCCTCTGGTTTAACCAGAGCTTCCTCTTTGCCCGATCTCTTTTAATTTCCATGCCCAAAATATAGTTTGCAGCACCGAGATCTTTCATGTCGATTTGGAGGACAATTGGGTCTTCAAATCCTGGATAATTTCTTTGTCATTTCCAACCAACAACATATCATCCACATACAAGACCAGATAGATAACATGGTCACCAATTAATTTAAAATACACACAATGATCTGCTTTGCTTCTGGTGAAGCCAAGTCCCCATATAAATGTATCAAATTTCTAATACCACATCCTGGTGATTGTTTTAACCCATACAGAGACTTCTTTAACTTGCATACCAGTTCTTTCTTACCCTTCATCTCAAAGTCTTCAGGTTGCTTCATGTAGATCTCCTCTTCTAGATCCTTGTGAAGAAATGTTTTCTTCACATCCATCTGTTCTACCTCAAAATCAAAAGCAACAACAATAGATAAAAGTAATCTAATAGAAGCTACCTTGGCAACAGGAGAAACAAAATCACCAAAATCAATTTCCGGGACCTAGGAACAACCTTTTGCTACCAACTGAGCTTTGTATTTCTCCACCTTTCCTTCTGAATTTGTCTTCTTGTTGAACACCCATTTGTTGTCAATGGGTTTCCTTCCATCCAGAAACTCCACCAGATCCCAAGCCTCATTTTTGTGCAAAGATTCCATTTCATCAACCATGGCCTCTTTCCAGAGTTTGCCATCCTTTGAATCTACTGCTTCCTTCACATTTCTGGGATCATCGTCAGTAATAGATAAAGCAAAATTTGAACAGAAAGCATATGGAATATACCTTTCTTGCTTCCCTCTTTCTCGAACTGATCTTCTCACACCCGAAGTTTGTGGCTTTTCATCTTCTGATTCCTCCTCTGTTGTAGAGTCTGATTATTCCTCCTTAAGCTCAAACTATATCTTCTCAGGTTCCTTTGGTTGGACTTCATGTTTAATAACATCTTTCACCTCTTTGAACACCACATCTTGGCTGTACACAACCTTCCTTGTTACTGGGTTCCAAAGCTTATAACCCTTTAAACCATCCTTATACTCAATAAAGATGCACTTTTTAGATTTGCTATCCAACTTGGTTCGTTTCTCCTTTGGAACATGTACATATCATCCAAATACCCTTAGATGTGAAAGAGAGGGTTTCTTACTAGTCCATGCCTATTGTGGAGTCTTATCCTCCAACACTGATGAAGGTCATCTGTTGACCAGGTAACATGCAATCTCCACCGCCTCTGCCCAGAATTCATCCTAGCCCGGCACCACTGAGCATTGTTCTTGCCCTTTCCATCAACGTCTTGTTAATTATTTCTGCAACTCCATTTTGTTGAGGTGTATATGGAGTAGTCTTCTGCCATGCTATACCACACTTCTTACAGAATTCTTCAAATTCCTTACTGTAAAACTGTCCACCGTTATCTGTCCTCAGCACCTTTATCTTCTTCTCTGTCTGGTTTTCCACCAGAGCCTTAAATTTTTTAAAATTGTCAAAGACTTCAAATTTATTCTTAAGGAAATATATCCATGTATTCCTTGAGAAGTCATCTATAAATGATACGTAGTACACAAACTTACCCAATGATGGAACCTCCACAGATCCAAACGCATCATTGTGCACAAGCTCTAATATCTGTTTCGCCCTCTTACACCATAGGGGAAACTCACCCGATTCTACTTCTTATATACAAAATTTTCACAGAAATCAAAATCCAGAGAGTTATTACTCATACATTCTACCATACCTTTACCATGAAGTATTCGAAGGCCCTTCTCTCCAATATGTCCAAGCCTTTGATGCCACATGATGGTCTTCTCTCCAAAGACCACTAGATTTTCTACTCCACTTTCAGGAACCACGAAACTGTTGCACCCATCAACAATAGTGCTACCTTGCAGCTTATACAGAGTTCTAATCCAAACTCCCCGCATCAATACCAGTGCTCCCCGAACCATCTTGCAGGTATCCTTCTCGAACACTGTTTTTACATCTACATCATCCAGCTTGCTTACAGAAATCAGTCTTCTGGCCAATGTAGGAATATGTAGAACACCCGGAAGTTTTCTAACCCTTCCACCTTGCAACTTCAACTTTACTTTTCCACGACCAATGATTCTAGCCTTCCTGTCATCCCCCAAGAAGACATCACCACCATCATATTTCTCATATTCGCAGAACCACTCTCTGTGGGGAGTGAAGTGAAAGGATGTACTTGAGTCAATCAACCATGCCTCGTGATCTACATGCGTACTTGAAGAAGCCATGTACACATCCCCACCTTTATCTAAGGTGGTTTTCACACCTGCAAAAAGAGCATCATTAGATCCCTTTCATTTATCAGGAGCTTTAGATTTACAGTCCCTTTTGTAGTTCCCTTCCTTTACGCATTTCCAGCACACCACCTTTACAGGTTTTCCTGGAGATTTAGATCTCCTTTTAGATTTTGACCTCTCACTCGATGACTTATTTTTGTCTCTTTTCTGGGATCGTCGTACAGACAAGGCATCACCATTCTAGCTCTCCATATTTTTCTGTCTCATTTCCTCCATCAGCAAGGATGAGACTACTTCATCAAACTGCAAGGTAGTTGCATTGCTACCTATTGCAATAACTAAACTATCCCACGAATCTGGTAGAGAACAAAACAAACTGATGCACTTATCTTCATTTGAAATTTTAATATCAACAGATGATAACTGACTTACCACAGTATTAAATGCGTTCAGATGCCTTGTCACAGAGTCTCGATCTTTCATCCTCAGGCTATACAGCTTTTTCCGTAGGAACAATTTATTCACCAGAGACTTAGATTGGTACAAAGTCCCTAACTTGTCCCACAAAACCTTCGCCGTAGCTTCCCCTACTACATTAAGCAATATTGAATCCAAGACACATAATTTTATTGTGCTCTTAACCTTCCGATCCAACTTCTTCCATTCTTCATCGGACACTCCCGTTAGTTTAGTCCTTGGATCTACCGCGACCCACTGATATTTATCCACCAACAGATCCTCCATATTGAGTTTCCATAACTTAAAACTCTGACCATTAAATTTCTCAATCTCTATCTTTCCACTACTCGTCATCCTCTTTCACCACCAGAATCGATCCTGCAGATCTCCCACTGAACGGGGTCTACCACAGGCCCGAGAAAAACCCCTCAACAACAAAGTCATCCCCTTGAAGCCAAAACAACTATGATACCAAATGTAGGTTTTAACCCCGTACAGAAATTACCTGCATACAAATTCTAAAACACAGAAAATAAACAATGTGAGAGCATAACACATAAAACACATATACACAGAGATTTCCCCTGGATCCCAAAACTGGGACTACCAGCTTGATTTTTCAGTATATTCCTTTTAATGTTACAATACATATTTATACATGCTGAAGCATCCAATAACATGGATTGAAAACCATCGCATCCAAAACCATGTGCGAAAAGCATGCACAAAACCATAGGTATGTCCGTCCAACCTAACATAGGGTCCAAAACCAAAATTTTCTGGGGTGCTGCCCCGGACCCCATAGAGTGGTGTTACCTGCACCCCTCAAACCCCTTGTGACCCCCATCCCCCACTATGCAATTGATGCAATGAAGGTGGGGCTCCGCCTCCCTTCTAACCTTAGGTGAATGTTTCTCACCCACTAGACTATGGATTTTAATCCTACCATGGAAATCTATCTTGTGCCTATCTAAATTAGATTGTTGTGTCTTCCACTTCTTTGCTACAATGACGATGTTTTCAAAATTATAGGATATAAAATAGGTGGCTACATTACTAGTTCTAAGGGAAAGGATAATAACTTCTCATATGCCAAAATTTATGTTGAAATGAATTTTGCAAAAGGATTTGGGCCTGAGGCAATTCATCTTGACTTTTAGGGTTGGTCTCATCACTGGGCTTTGAATTGTGAACATATTTGTTTTAAATGCAAATTTTGTCGTGAGTATGTGCACTTTGTAATGCATTGCCCAATTTCTCCATCATCTCGATCTCCTTATATCCCTCCTCCATTTTCTCAAGGTAATGATAGTAATGCACATTGAAACCAATTTCAAGGAAGCATAAGAATCATCTGCCTAAGATGCCTCATTCCAACAAGCCTAAATCTCATCAACATCCTCCTTCTTGTAATAGAAATAAAACTTTGAAGCCCTGAGAGGCAGATGTTGAATAAGATCATCCAGATACAAATCAAGAGCCTTTAGATAACATTAATTCACTTGTTGAGGAAGGGACTACTTCTAAGTATATTGAAAAAACCCCTCCTTCAAAAAAGAAAGAAAACGAGATCAATTCAGAAGAAGAGAAGCTCAATCACTCCTCTTCTTATTCTTTCTCTTCAAATGTTCTAAAAATCAATGAATGATCTTCTCATCCATTCACAAGAAATAACAAATATAAAGGACATAAATCCTCAAAATATGGCACCCATCATTCTTTAGCCTCTTATAGTTCTTGTGGGGGGTCAATTTCGATTAAATCTTAGAAATATTTCACTTTTGTATTATCTTGTGCAAGCAATTTGTAAGAATATACTCTTGTTCGCAAGAAGCAGTAGGCTCAATTATCAAATGATCTAGTATTAGATCTCACCCACTTCTTCTGTTGGGATGAGTATGGTTTTTTCCCTCCTCTTTTTAGAATCATTGAAAACATTTCTCTTTAGTATTGGTTTTGATGTACTTCAACTACTTGTTCTTACTAAGTGACAAAGTGTCCCTCAATAACAAATCTCATGTTCATATAAGAATATATATAATATATATAAAAATATATAATATAATAAATAATATATATAATATAATATATAATGGAACTAAGGTTTGAACCGAACACGCCATAATCTTAAACATAAATCTTTACCAGTGATTACAACCCTAGGCTAAAATTTAATATTAATTAATAATTATTTTATCTTTTTAAATATTAAATAAAAAGCATAGTTATTGATGAATTTAAATTCAACTTTATACAAATATATTTTATTATTATTATATGGACCGTAAACCATAGAAAATGTGACCATAATTTTTTATCTGAAATATCTGAATCTCCTAGTCAAAACGCGAGAAGTAGCTAACCAATCTTGAAAAGAATTGCTTTCAGATTCCAAAAAAATGCAAGACCTCCAGCATGACCTCAGGCATCAATACCCATAGTTTCACAACCCCATCAACACCACTCATTGATTTCCAATAGTTTATTCATGGAAACGTTGGTTTCCTACAAAATTAATACCACTGACTTTTCTAAACTTATCTTGACCCTTAGATAACATTGTTTTCCTTTACTATTTAAAACCACATATTCCAAGTGAGTATGTTCATTGAGAGGGTTTTTGAAACAGGAAAAAAAATTCAAAGATTATAGTTTCTTGACCTAAGTTAATTAAATTTTTACCAATGTCTTGAATATCTTCTGCCCCTTCCTTTTGGTATATTTAACCATATCTTTGACAACAATATCCTTGCCTTTCTCCTTCAACTCATGCACGGTTCAAATTCCACTTCTATCTGAAATATTTTGATGCTTTGTAGTCTTCCACTCAATGTATGCTTTCCCATACAACTCATTTTGTCCTTTGGGAAACTCTACTAAATCATTCATCACCCACAAATTCAAGAGACCCCTTAAGTTCTGCTCTTTTGCCAAAAGTTTATCAAGGTTTTCCTTGGTCAATGGAAAAACCTCTCCAATCCCTAGTAAATCAAAGAAAAACTCTGGCACTCCCTCTACAATCTCCCCATCGATGGATTGCCTCTTTAGTGGTTGCTTCTCCACTGTAGAATCTGTAAGTGACTCCAACATTAAGACATCATTTGGAACATTTACCTCTTCATCCATCTCTTTTACAATTTCAAAAAAGTTTTTTTTGTTCAATATATTTATAGCCTGAGCATTCCATCCATAGTTATTCATTCATCTAGCAAGTGCTTTCATAAAACCATTACTGGCTAGTGAACCAGTATTCTCTTATTCTTTCCTACACAATGGAAAATCATGAAATGCATGGCCATGTTCGTGACAATGTTGATAACAAAAGGGCACATCCTCATAATTAAGGGTTTGTGTCCAAATTTCCCCTTGATACTCTAAATCAATTGACTTTGGTAAGGGTTGAGAAATTTTCATGTATACACAAAGACGTGTATACAACATATTTCTACCTCTCTCTGCAATCTCCCCATCGATGGATTGCCTCTTCAGTGGTTGCTTCTCCACTGTAGAATATGTCAGTGACTTCAACATTAAGACATCATTTGGAACATTTACCTCTTCATCCATCTCTTCTAGAATTTCAAAAGATTTTTTTTTGTTCAATATATTCATAGTCTGAGCATTCCATCCATAGTTATTCCTTCATCTAGCAGGTGCTTTCATAGAACCATTACTGGCCAGTGAACCAGTATTCTCTTATTCTTTCCTACACAATGGAAAATCACAAAATACATGGCCATGTTCGTGACAATGTCGATAACAAAAGGGCACATGCTCATAATCAAGGGTTTGTGTCCAAATTTCGCCTTGATACTCTAAATCAATTGACTTTGGTAAGGGTTGAGAATTGTTCATGTATACAAAAAGACATGCATACAACATATTTCTACCTCTCTTAGTAACTTCTGACACTGTAACAAAACTAATTAGGGCATCCCAATACCCTCAAAGACTTATAGAATCCAAAAATCTACAGGAAAGGAATAAAGCCTTACCCATATAGGGGCCATAAAAAAAATTCTTTGTCAAGATTAAAACACTCTTCCTAGTGTTGCATGTATAGATCTGCATTATTGAAAAAATAAGGGACACCTTCAAAAACCCTACTCTTATCTTCCAGGTTGGAAAATATGACAATAAAGAACCCTTTTTGGCCCTAGTCTCAAATCATTCTCGCCTTTAGGTTGCCACTTCTGTTGTATCCATCTCTCTAATTCTTTCTTTGTACACCACCCCCCCAAAAAACTTACAAATGTAAGCATGATCTTTCATCCTTCAATTATGTTATTCCAAACATTTTGGAGGAATTACAAACTTATGATTTTGTGTCGCTTTAAGCAAGCATTTACCCTGCAAATTGGCCTGTCATTACATTCCCAAAACATGAAGTTCCTTTGATTTACCAGTGCCTCCAAGTTTGTCCATTTTGTCTGCAGTTTGTTTGGATTTACCTATAATGACATTTTGAAAGGAAGGATGGCCAACACTTTCTGCCTAACCACTCATTCCAAGACCCTAAACCCTCTCAAAACTACAATTTGAATTCCCTAGAACAATTAAGAAAACTGAAAACAATCCCTCCATCCGAAACTAGGAGAACCTCAAATTACTTAAAAACCCTTATAACAACCACACCCGCAAGTATCTATTTTACATTTGTTGATTGTTAATAATTCCTTAATATTATTGGAGTCAAACTTTTGAAAATTTCAAACATGAAATGTTGTTATATGGAACCTGTATATATTAAAAGAAAGTTTTTTCACTCATAAATATGAGTAAAACTAAAAATGATGAGCATGAAAAACAAGTAACCTTCATAAAATTTAGACTCAAAAGGCAGAATAAATATGAAATTCCATGCGTGCTCGTGATTTTCGATGTTTGCATTAAAGAGTATGTCGGTGGTAGAAATTTCGAACCCACGGTATTTTGGTAGGCAGAAATTTCGAACAAAGTATGTTGGTGGGTAGAAATATCGAACATTAGGATGTTATCATATATTTTGGAATTGTACGGATACAAAATTGAGTTAAGTTGATTGTGGATTCCCATGATGTTATTTTAGATGGAGGGTCTCGACAGAAGATGATGGTGTAACGAGGGGTATCTTCAGCGGGTTAGGTCAAGCTTTCTCGGTATCTTGTTTGACAAATCCACACATCCTTTTAATGAAGAATTATGTGAAAAATAACATATCTATAACCATAATCTAGCAACAACTTTTCCATTTTTGCATCACGTTGGGCCACTCGTGGTTGATTACATTTCCATTCTAACTTTCTTGACTTATTGTTGAATTTCCATTCGAACTTTCCTAACTTATTATTATTGAATCTCGTTTCATGCACTGCAAACTTAGTTAGTGGACTCTAATATTTAAAAAATCCTCTCACCTTGTTATAATAAACTAGAGATCTAGGTTTGTCTACATAACCACATCTAGAGATCTAGATTTGTCTAGATAACCACGTGCCCTTGGGCATGGATACTCCATCCCCATAACAAACATTAGGAAGCCAAAAAAATACTTAGGAGTGGACTGTAATATTTAAAATATCCCCTCGTCTAATTATAATAAACTAGCAATCTAGATTTGTCTAGATAACCACATGCCCTAGAGATCTAGATTTGTCTAGTAACCGCACATCCCTGGGCATGGATACTCCATCCCATAAAAAACATTAAAAAACCAAAAAATACTCAGTAGTGGACTGTAATATTTAAAAGATCCCCTCACCTGATTATAATAAACTAGTAATCTAGATTTGTCTAGATAACCACAGGCCCCTAGAGATCTATATTTGTCTAGATAAACACATGCCACACACCCCTGGGCATGGATACTCCATCCCCATAACAAACATTAAGAAACCAAAAAAATACTTAGTAGTGGACTGTAATATTTAAAAGATCCCCTCACCTGATTATAATAAATTAGTAATCTATATTTGTCTACTTAACTAGATGCCTACGGCATGGTTGTTCCATCCCCATAATTAATATTTAATTTAAAACAAAAACAAAAAAAATCTACAGTGATTTCCCTTTTGCAAAGAGAATCAGATAATCGTTGAACATAAATTCTTGTATTAACAATAGTAGTAGTCTAAATATATTGATTTTTTGTTCTGAAAATTATAGAATTTGTGGTTATATTTTGATAAAATTTGCCAGGAATTTTTGTAAATTCACAATTATAGCTGTTAAATTTTGAGATTTTAGGTGTCCAGTAAGTTTTTGATGGTGTTGAATCTATTTCCTCTATCAAAAACGTAATTCAAAAATTGCTATTATAATTTTTTTAACCAAAATTCTGACTACTTATGACCATCGGGGCAATTCCTCTACTAATCATAATTACAATGCTTGGGACTTGCTTTTAAAATCCGGGCTCCTAGGTGATGAGCCTCATAAATGGGTAATTATATGGGCTCATTTTACCTCCTAACCCAGTCAAATCAACCATTCTCTTACCTTATTATATGATTTTCTGATTATATTTATGCTTATAGAGTGAGTTGAGTTAGTTATTGTGCCATGTGGTCTAACATGTGTTTAATGCAGATTATTGTTGAATTTCGAGGTCAAAGTCAAGGATCCAGTGGACAAATGGCAGAAATAACTCGAAGTGGACAAAGGAGAAGACTTATAGGAGGGAATCCCCCTCATTTATTACTCCTCACTTTGAATTCCCCTTCATTCAGTTCGGAGCACAACCAGCCGATCATGCACTAGAAGGCAACCTAGCAAGTGGAGGATGACTGATGATTATCTCGAGTTGTGGAAGCCAAGCCTCCCTGATTTTAAGGAATTTTTTGGTAGCTTCATTTGTATAAGTAGAGAGGCATAGGGCCTCACTAGGTTCAGAGTTTTTTTTGGATTTTTGTTGAATTTTGCTTATGTAAACTCTGCTCAACTTCGAGCTTATTATTTTGTGATAATTTCATGTAACCTTGTTATTGTTTTGATGATAAAGATGGAATCCATTTTGAGCTAGCACTGAGTTACCTCAGAGGGCTGAAGCTCTTGGGTTAGGGCCTAATCCAAGCAGCCAAGCTCCTCTTTACCTTTTATTGTATGCTTTATTTCAGTTTGTAGATTAGGTTGTTGTTAGATGCATTTCTTTTATGACCAAGAATAGGTTGCTTTTGATGATTTGGTAGTTTTCTTCCATTTGTGCTTTCTGTAGCAGGTTAAACAGTGATCAACAAAGATTTAAAAGGCTAGAAAAAGTTCCTTGGCCTCTCTTCCTCCCTTTGGGACCATGATTTGAGGCAAAGACCCTTTTGCTGCCCCAAAAACACAGATTTTCCTCTTTCATAGGACTTCTAGTGTTTGCAGCATTTTAGTGGGTTAATAGTCTAGCTTTGCTTTGCTTTAGATCTTCTTCATCATGTTCATTTCCTGATTTGCAATAGTATTCTTTCATGCTTTCCTTTCTTGCAACATTTCTCAGTGTTTCCTTTCATAGATCATAGTTTAGACTATCTTGATGCAAAACTCTGTTTTTCTAGATGCACTCATTTCATTACTTGCTTGATCTTATTGGCTGACTATCAGCTCCTTTCCAGCAGATCTCTTCTTGCAATAGGCCAAATTATCAGCCATCACATCCTCCATCTAATCCATGCCCTATAGGCCACCCAAACCTCACCTCAATTATGCCTTAGTTTCTTGCCTTTTCCATAAAACCTCTTCCTCTCTCCTTGAGCAAACCCAATCATCTTCCTCTCTCCCGGTGATTCTTGGTAGACCATAGGCACCCTAACACCTCATTCCAACCTTCATCCACCTTTTCCACCCACTCTCACATCCTCAAAACAGTGAAAACTTCTCTCGGCCTCCTCCTATAGGCCTCCTGTAGATTCCCTGTTTTCCTCCTGTAGATTTCTTGTGTCCTCCTGTAGATTTTCCTGTAGTCTTTCTTTTGAAGGCCGAGTGTGGGAAAAGCCTCCAAAGGGCCACCTGAAACCTCCTAGGACCCATCCACAACATCCTATATCCTCTCAAGCCCCAAAACCGCCCTTCAACACCACCTATTGACTGCCACATTCACACACAATAAATTACATGAATGTCAAATTCCCATAAAAATACATAAAAATCCAAAAATATGTTTTTTTCTCATTTACTTCCAAAAATAGCTTAGTTAGATGTTGTTTACTTCCTTGAATAGGTAATGGCATTCCTTTCATAGTTTTCATAGTGCTTTATGCAAAAGTAGAATTAGTTGGTTAATTATGGTTTACTACATTTGCTTTACATTTTAGTTTTTCTCCTTTTGCAGTTAGAATAGCATCTGTAAAGAAATATTTCTTTCCTTTCATCACATTTAAAGCTTCTTATGGAATCCATAGAAATTGGCTTGAGCTCCTAGTGATCTTGCGTCGGCTGACCAAGTGACAACCTACAGTGAGAACTAGTACTTGTGCATACAACACCGACGCTTCCAAGTTTGTTACAAATATGATTACTTCTTTCTTCTATTTCTTATTGCAACATTCTGCTAATAGTTTATTTCAACAAAAGTAGACTAGTCATTTCTTTTGTTTCAAGTTTTGCATTTCCTTGCTTTCCTTTTCAATTCTGCAAATTTCATTTCAGCAAAAGTAGACTAGTCATTTCTTTTCTTTCAAGTTCTGCATTTCGTTGGTTTCCTTCTTAATTATGCAAATTTCATTTTAGCAAGTCCATTTCAGTTAGTTGCAATTTGTTTTGTTCAATAAATTTCAGGTTTTGCAGGTACTATCAGTGTGGGGAAAAAGAAACAAAAGCCAACCAAAAATATTTCCTTTCATGCCTCGTAGTAATAGAGATAACTCAGGAAAATTTTTGCCCAACACCCCCACTGCTTCACACAACCAACCTTCTCTCTTCTTCGGCGGCTGCGATCATTTTTAAATTTATTATTTTTAAAAATTACTTTTACTTTTAATAAAATTTAAAATTCCAAAATGATCGACTTCATGTAACGATTTTTAAATATACAATTGAAAAACTCTGGAATATTTAAATTTTGCAAATTCGACGCTTGAAATTTACAATTTCAAAAGCAATCAAAAAATTAAAAAACAAACATGAAAAGACCAAAAACTTGTCACATAAATAGAGCATTTCAATTTGTTTCCACCTGTCTTTCTAAATAGATTCCAATGTAAGACACTGGTTCGTGTGGTCTGGTTGGATCTGATAATTCCTCAGACAAGACACACCCTAGCGGCCACGGTCGTGAACGGTCTTGATCTGGTGGACGACCCCAGAGTTAACTATTGTTTCTCTCCTATCGGAAATAGGTTTTATAGATTGCATATCCCTCCGGAGGATGCTAGTCATGGTTATCTCCATTGTCGTTTCATCCAGAGATGATAATATGTGAGTCGAAAGGATCACTACATGAACACCTACCACTATTGAAGATCATGTCGAGTTTAGAGCATCGAATACCCTTTGGCCATGTTTACCAAGATGATAATGAAACATTCATAGGCTTTGTTGCAAGATCACGGTTTTCCGTGATCAAAATGGGAAGAGCTTTTTGGCCTTTCATCGGAAAATGAACAACTTCGCAATCAAGTTGATTTCACTAACAAAAAAAGAAGACAAAACCCTAGAGATGTGCTGATAGTGAAGCTGAGGGCAACGTAGAAGAAGAAGTTACTGAACCTTGATATGGCTTAAAAGAAATCGATGTCAAAGGCAACGAAACAAACAGTTTCGGTGGAAGTCTTTTGAGCGACACAAATGAGTGGGAAGGAGTAGAGATAACAAAGTTTGGCAAAATGTTTGGTGCGACCACTTCTAATGTGGCATCCATGGAGGAAAACTTGCAATCTTGGAATTGGCCTCTACAAATAAGCCACCGACAATCCGTGCAACATTCCTCAACATTTTCTTCTCAGGATCACCACTTGTGCCAAATGGTTTTTACCCTAACTTCGTGTCTCTAAAGTGCTTTCTCACTCTCTATTTTTTATTTTGTAAGACAATTTCTTTTATGGTTTGAAGTGCTTTCTCGCTCTCTATTTTCGATTTTGTAACACAATTTCTTTGTATGGTTTTTTTGGGTTTGATAATTAGGATATTGAAATTTATGCTAGAGAGGACTAGGTGTCGTATGTTATTATTTGTAGTATAAATCTAGTGGGCATACATTTGGGATCAACTATTTTTTTTTCACACAAAAGCAAGCAACAACCATCCAATCCATGAATGTTAATCTTTGTAAGTCTTGTATACCAATGAGTTTATGGCAATGTTGTATTCCATGGAATGCATTGTGTCAAAATATAGGTGAAATTAATTTCCAAAATAACGGCAGCAAGATGCATCTCAAAAGTCGCATGGGACATTGGGATTTCACTCTTGCAATTGATTCCAAAAAGACATGGTGAACGTTCTATCATTGGTGATATTTATGTGGGAAAGAAAAAGAGGAGGAAAACATAAAATTTGACACACTTAACCAAATTTGATAATTACAATTAACCCGTTGAGGAGTATTTAAACTTTTTTCTGGTAATTCGCCCAAAATAACTTCGCATGAACACAAAATCTAAATTCAACTCTTCCCAAACTATGATTTAACTCAAACTCACTCGACTTGACTAAGTTAAATGACTCTCCAAATTTAGCCAACTCTTGCATGCAGGAGTAATTACAATTTCCAACGCTCTCCCTTAATTATGACCATATGATTCAACATAAATCAAACATGACTCAACTATTCCTGCTAGGCTTACAATAGAAATTGACTCAATCATCACTCAAACATGCCCGTTGGCCTATTCGCAGCTAGTGTTACAATGACTCAAAATTTTTATAGTTTTGCATTTTATTTTTCTCTTCTTCCAAATTCTATATCCTCGAAATTGCTTCATTCTCTATTGCACATTCTTGTTGTAGGCTCCATATTTCTTTACTTGTTGATGTTGCAATGTTTCTTTGGCTTGTCTTGAATTTGATCTGAGTCCTTCTTCTAAAACTTCATCTTCAAGGATTCTTTCACTCATTAACTACTACCATAACTATTCATTTTCAAACTGTCTTTTTTTCTCTCCTTCTTGTGCTGCATATTCCCGATTTTCTTTATGCCATATTTCTTGATAGTGGAATCTTATCTCTTCTTGACTTCATTGTTGAAAAGTGGTTTCAATGCATTCATCTTTGTCTTCAGAAACATCCATGTCCTTTCGTGCATCTTATTCTTCATATTTTCTTTTAGATAGATTGTTATCATGTTTACCTGCACACTCAAAATCAATGTTAAAAATATTTTTATTATGCTCCTGTGAGAGCTTCTTGCTCTAGCTCTTGCTTCTCTGCATTCTTTTGTTCTATCATTGCGTCATAATTTTCATTTTATTCCCTTTTACCTTTTAACCTTTTTATAAAATAAAGGTTCTTTATAAATCACACTCAAACATCTAACCAAATAAAACACACTACTTTCAAAAAAGCTTGTCAAGAATTAATAAGTGTGCATGTAACACCATCCTCCCACATCTACCCAAGCAACTGACCAATCGGGGTAAACATGTAATGGGAGGCCACTATGATATGATTCGACCTCCCAAGTCAAGTTAAGGAAGTGGAACCGACAGAACACACCATACAGACATTCAACATCAACATTAGGACCCTCAGGCCCACCAATCCAACCTTTATGCCAACCAACCCCTAGGTATCATTGAGATATTGGACCACTTGACCTCTAGACGTTGTCATGCTATGGGCATGCTAGCATCTAACGACCTCTGGATGCTCTCACAGACCTGCAAGCCAGCATCCAAGGACTATTTTTCACAGTGTTATGCTACCGTCCTCGGGATTTGAGCCACTTTTTCAGGTCCAAAGCCCAAGTCACTTCCCATAATTGAATGACATCTTCAGAATAGTAAAATAGCCGAGAAATGACCATACAATTGCAATCATTTGAATAAGACGTTGACTGACCCCTACTAGCGATGACAGGCATTTCATTGAACATATCACGAATATGTAATGTGCAGGTGTAAATAGGAGATCTGAGCATAGGGGTCTCATAATTAGCTGAGAATCGCTAAGAAACATTGATGCCTCAACACATCAACTACCATTTCATCCATTAGGTCATAGATAACTTTTCATTCATTTACAAGTAAAAACATGATGAGAGCCATACGTAACTACTGCCATAAAACATATATATAACCAACACAATAATATCACAAATACCAATTAAATCACACCAATATAAACCACATATAACCAATAAAATACTAATAGAATTACAAGAAGAAATAACCTCATATTGATGATGAAAAATCCAAACTCGGGATGGGACTTCCACGTTCCACTCAACCATAGAATGTTTGAGTCAAATATCTCTTCAGCGATTCACTCCCGTGCCATATTCCAATAATGAATGTGGGATATCATATAACACATCAATCCAAAACCATCTAGGGCTTCTACTAGCCATCCACCTCAACTCATCAATTAGTGGTTCCACCTCATGACCGAACATCACCAAACCATCATTATATTGGTATTTATCCAAGCCTTCCAGGGCTCACAGAGTGTTTGTACAATCAAGGCTTCTAGGACTAGTAACTCAACCCATGACTTTTACCGGGCTTCTAGAGCATTTTTCCAACCAGGGCTTCCAGAACTAGTAACTCAACTCACCAAGGGCTTCCAAAGCATTTGTCCAACTAAGGCTTCTAGGACTAGTAACTCAACCAAAGATGTTACAGGGCTTTTAGAACGTTTGTCCAACCATGACTTCCAGGACTAATAACTCAAACCAAGTTAAGGAAACATGAGAACCAACAAAAAAAATATAAGGAAAACAAATCCACAATCACCATGGCTATCTAGGAAATGGAAAGGCTAGGAAATCCACTGTCGATCTTGACCATCCACCATGCCAATGACAGATCACAACCAACAAACCACATGCATATTCCATGCATGCCAAAACTAGTAAGGAAAACATACCTGCAACTCAGTACCTACAAGAAAAATCCATTGTAGCTATTGAACATAATGCCCTCTTGCGCTTTCCTACACTTTGCCTTCTTGCTCCAAAAATCCAGGTATACCACACCCTCCAAGAGTACTCCAAGAAAACTCTAATTATCCAAGAGTATGAGAGAGAGAGAATAATGAGAGAGCTCTAAAATTGAACTCGAAAAATGTTACTAACTGATCCTCAGAAGCCTTTTTATGAATGAGACCTCTATTTTCTTCATTTTCCATTATTTTCCTTCATTTTCCTTCTCACATGCAACCTGTGACCTTTCACCTCCCTTTTCTCCTAATTTCCATTATTTTCATAAATAAATGTGCTGAAAATGCCATTTTTCCTTTCCAAAGCCTTAGCCATTTCCTTTTCCAATTTCATTAGCCATTAATAACCGAATGAACACCCACACTATGATGTTTTTCCCAACATTAAGCTTGGAATAGGTGTCCCATCAACCGTGGTTATTATTTTTTTTCTTTATTAACCTTTATTATATGGAATTTTCACCAAGGTTGTTACAGAACCCTCCCCCTTGGGGGAACACCGTCCTCAGTGTTCAACAACACCTATAACCACAAAACTATTGTAAACAAAATATACTGCTGATGGAGCTTTATAACTTAGCTTGATTCAGTATTTACAATGATCAACCTGCTGAGAAGAAAACCAACATGAAAACATAACAAACATAACATCATAATGATAGGACACCCATAGCGCTTATTGGAGCTTTATAACGTAGCTCATGGTAGTATTTACATCTATATACGTATGTACATATAGAAACATCACCAAAACATATATCAAAACATATTGCAAGACATATGCCAAAACACCATACCAAAACTGCTTTGCCTCAACCAACAAACAAGGAAGGATTCATAGCTTGCATCTGATATACCGTCTCCCATGTAGCTTCATTGGGCCCAAAGTGTTTCCATTGCCCCTTAACCTGCTTGATTGCTCGATTCTAGAGCATGAACACCTTTTTCTTCAATATACACTGAGGCTCCGACAAGAATTCTCCATCTGGTTCCACCTGCAATACAGACCAGTCAATCACATGATCAACATATCTAAAGTAATGAAACATGGAAAACATCATGGAATTTCATTGTTAGAGTAAGTTCAAGTTGATAGGCTACAAGCCCAATCCTCTTAATAATACTAAAGGGCCCACAAAACCGTGGTGCCAGCTTGGCACACGATCTAATCCATAAGGAGCTCTTCTTCAGTTTGATGCGCAAGTCCACCTGTTCCTCAACCTGGAACTCCTTGAACAACCTGCTCCGATCTACATAGCTCTTCTTCCTATCTTCTATTGCCTTTAGATTCTTCTTGATCACCTGCATTTCTTGTTCCATATCTGCCAACATGTCTGGTACAATCAACACCTTGTTAACTGGATCACTCCAACTGACAGGAGTATTGCGACTCCGCCCATGGAATGCCTCAAATGGACTCATCCTCAAAGATTTATTATACCCATTATTGTAAGCGAACTCTACTAGTGGAAGGTACTCTTCCCACTTTTGTTGTTGATGCATCACATACATCATCAACATGTCCTCCAATATCCTATTGACTCTCTTTGTTTGTCCATCTGTTTGTGGATGATAAGTTGTACTAAAGGCCAAATCTATGCCCAAACCTGCAAATAACTCCTTCCAAAACTTGGAAGTGAACTTTGCATCCATTTATGACACAATATTCTTCGGAACACCATGCAACCTGACCACATCTTCGACGAATACCTATGCTGCATCGCTAGCTGAGAATGTAGACTTCACTGAATGAAATGTGCAACCTTGGTCAACTTGTCCACAATAACCATGATGGAATCGTGTTGTCTCACTATCCTTGACAAACCTGTGATTAAGTCCATGGAAATGACTTCCCATTTCCACTCTGGAATCGTAATCGGTTGTAACAGTCCACCTGGATATTTACACTCTATCTTCACACACTGACAATCAAAACACCTAGCCACAAACTCTGTTACATCCCTCTTCAGGTTCAGCTAATAATAAAATATGTTCACTATTGTCAATGTCTTCTGATAACCTAGGTGAACCGAATATGGTTTCGCATGAAACTCCCTCAAGATCGCCTTATTAAGCTCACCACTGTCTGGCACATATATCTCGTCAGTGAACCTAACCAATCCATCTGCTGTAAGGCAATAGTCCACATCCTGTACACCTGCAACTGTACCTATACCTGTACCATTACCTATACCTATACATGTACCTGTATTATCACATGTACTTGTACCTGTACCTATACTATCACCTGTACCTGTACTATCACTTGTACCTGTACCAGTACTCTGTTGCAACTTGTGAATAATCTCCATATATCTAACATCTTGCTGACCTGCCTACAAGATCTTATACTGTAAGTTTTTCCCATAGGAACTCATAACTGCTAAGTGATTTACCTATATCCGCCTGCTAAGAGCATCTGCTACTCTGTTTTCTTTGCCTTTGATGTACTTGATCTCAAAATCAAACTCACTAGTTATAGCCAACCACCGAGCCTGCCTACCATTAAGATTCGGTTGGTCAAATAGATACCACAAACCCCTGTAATCACTCATCAATGTAAACCTCTCGCTAAGAAGATAGTGTCTCCACATCTTCAATGCATATATAATCACTTTCAACATAAGATCATGTGTGGGGTAGTTTTGCTCATGCTCATTCAATTTTCGCGACTCATAGCATACCACCTGTCCATCCTACATAAGGACTCCACCAAGTCCTTGCTTGCAAGTATTTGTGGAAACTACAAACTCTTTGTGTTAGGATATTCTGACACATAGGAAATAGTTAAGTTCAACTTGGTCTAGTATAGAGTTAGGTATAGAGTTAGGTAAAGTGTGTTTCTTTACCGTTGTACATTTTGCAACTTACAATCCGACGGTCACGATATGTAGTGATCCGACGGTTCATTCTCTCCTCGGTATTACCGACACTTGATCCTTGGCTTGA
>APFE030389294.1:0-10573 GCA_000404065.3 Pinus taeda
CCTTTGAAATCAACTCTCCTCTCTGCTTATTTGTCATCTTGTAACTCACATGATTATATGTTAGACGATTGCAACAATTTCAGTCGTTGATCGTTGATTCCAAGGGGTTGCCCAAACAGTTTGGCGTTTCACAGGTCGAATAGTTTCATCCGCGCAGTTGCTGCCATAGCCGATGGGATTCTGTGCTTCGTTAGCGTATGCTTCCTTCTCCTCAGTGGCAAGTTGAAAGAACGCCTTGCCCGCTGCTTGCACTCGAGCAATAATAGACTCAAGGATGCCATGATTAATAATCTGGAAGAAACCCCAATTCTCTGAAGCCCTTGAAATTTGTGCAGCGATGCTGTCATATTGATTCTTGCAGAAATGATCATGTTGCTGGGGGGTGAATCATAGCTGTAAATTGATAATGGGAACTTGGAACCTGTTAGGGTCCTCATGGGTTTTCTCCACTGATCTCACGTACTGGGGTGGAACCGTTTGGATTCCACTGTCTGCCAACATCTGCACTCGCTTAAACGCCCAATTTTCCAAAGCCATCTCTCTCAGCACACAAGTCTATGCTGAATGTGCAATTCAGAGCTTCTCTCTGAACAGATACGGAGAGCGGATAAGCATTGAGCGGAGGGTATCTTGCTCAGCTATGTGTTGCCGTGCTATGGGAGAAAAATGACGGTCTCTCCGTGGGTACTGTGAAGTTTCACACCAAGGTTATTAGACAGATTGAGGACCTGCAACTAACAGAATTTGGGCACGTAGAGGGTGCTGCCATGGGAGTTTCACTAATGGGCAGAGGAAGTCTAGGAATGAGCTGCTTGTGGGCTCTGGTTATGCTGTCTGGTAAATGTTTGTTTGCATTGTTCGTTTTTTTTCGCATTTGCACATTCTCTCATGTTATGGATTCTTAATGGAAGAGTCAAGAAGCGTTGGTTAGGACCTTACTGGATTGGCACTTCTCAATGCCCTGTCATTTTTTTCTGTATGAAGCATTATTCAGAGTCTTAGATATTTGGTTTAAGTTTTTTTTAACTAAACAAATCATGTATGGAGCAACTTTTCCTGTATGAAGTATTTTTTTAGAGTTTCAGATATTTGGTTCAAGTCTTTTTAACTGAAGAACCAACTTTCAAGTACATATAGTATTGTTAAGGATTCGACCACAAGATTTGAGACCAAATATTTCTACTAACCATTAGACCAACTGAAAATTTCTAGTTTAAATTTACAAAAATAACTTGGTGCTTATCAAATATCCATGTTCTTACTGTGGCTTAAGAGATCCACACTGCCCACTGGTGAATGTTGTCTTATAAATTCCCAATTTCCCATGAACACCACCAATGTTGTTTTATAAATTCCCAAATTCCCATGAACACCATCTTCATGAATGTTGGCCAAAGTTTACAAAAGTAACTTTGTGCTTATCAAATATCCATGTTCTTACTGTGGCTCAGGAGGTCTACACTGGCCACTTGTGAATGTTGTCTCATAAATTCCCAATTTCCCATGAACACCATCATTGTTGTCTTATAAATTCCCAAATTCCCATGAACGCCTTCTTCATGAATGTTGTCCATAAATCCCGTGAAGACCATCTTCACGAGTCTTAGCATTTTCCGTAATGAAGCAGGAGGTCTTATTTAACAAAAGATACTCATGGCTCCTTACAGTATTGCTCCATTCGAGAAGGTTTCTCTTCGATGAAAGTAGAGATAAAACAAGACATGGTTTCAGTCCGAAATATTTACTCTCCAAAGCACTGCTAACACCCAATGAATCTTCAATTTTTTATTTTACGTTGGCGCAGCTTAGGCTTGAAACATTACTCTATAGTAATTAGGCACCCATGTTCTCACCCATCTTTACTGATTGCATATCTTCTGCAATTCAGGTAGTGTCGGTTCTTTTTCATTCTGACTTCAGCCTTTTTATTTGCATATTTTGCTGTAGAGACCTTGCAAGGTTTGTTAAGTTGGGACAATTTTATGCGCCTTGTTGTTCAATGGAAGACCATGAGATCCCAGTCTTCTTCCCTCTTTTGCTCCTTTGAAGATCCATTGAGCCAAGAAAGAGGAAAACATGAATACTGTTCATTAGCCTGCACATGCATAGCCTCAACGATGCCTGCACGATACCAGCATAGACTTATGAAGTTTTAAAAGTTGGTCGAGTTTTTTTGGTTAAATATTTTGTTTAGCTTCAGGTTATTGGGTCAAATATCCTCAATGCCTTTGGAATTAAGTCTTGTTAATTTGGCCGATAGGTAAATCTTTTCCTTTTCCATGGATGTAACCCTAGATTGTCATGCTAAATAAGGTTTGAGAAACTTAGCTTTTGAGTTTGAAAGGGTCGCAAACTTCTAATTCTATGCTGGTTAGGCAGCTATGTTGTTAGGTACTTATTTTGTTGTGCAGTGGATTAAGAGGTTCACACTGGCGCATTGTGATTGTTGGCTATGAATTCCCATGAAGAGTGTTTTCACAAATCTAGGCATTTTACACTTGTTGAACTGATGGCCTTCTTCAAGAGATATTGGCTCCTGCAAGTGTTGCTCCTTTACAAAGTATTTATTATTGATGCTCCTTTACAAAGTATTTATTATTGATGCAAAGGTAAAGGAAAAGAGGAAAAGAGAAAACATGGTTTCAGTCCATGATATTTACCATCCACAGCACTCCTTAAATCAAAACCTTACAGCTTTTGATTTTATTGTTTTTTAGGCTTTCAGAGTTGGTAAAACACATTTAGGGTTTAAACATAACTCTGGGCACCCATGTTATCCCCCTGGTTTCAGAGGTCTTCAATATGTCATTATCTGAGAGTCTTTCTGATAGGCAGTGAAACGAAAGGATAAAAACTGTGCCACAACAGGCAGCATCTGTCTATGGGAGATATCCTCCACTGTCAGCGGGATTTGTCGTAGTCTATAGAAATTATCTTAATTCTTGCATTTTTGTTTACATCAGCATACTGCATCTTACACTTTACGTTAAATCTTTCAGGACTGGCTCTTTCAAATGCTCTGTCCAGCACAAGTGCCACCACAACAGGAATCAACTATGGACAAGTTGCAGACGACTTGCCACCACCGGAACCTAGTAGTGGGTCTTTTGCAGACCGGCAATATCGGCAGAATAAAACTCTACACTGTAAATGCGACAGTCCTGAAAGCATTTGCAAACACTGGTATAGAATTGATTGTTGGAGTGGCAAATGATATCATTGGCAACTTGACAGATTCAAACTCAGCCACTAAATGGGTCAATGAAAACATTCAAACTTACTTACCAGCCACAAAGATCATAGGTATAGCAGTAGGGAACGAGGTTTACACAGGAACTGACACACAGTTAATGGCAAACCTAGTTCCTGCAATGCAAAACATTCATTCGGCCCTAGTCAGCATTGGTGCGGACACGGATATTATAATTAGCACTCCCCATTCTCTTGGTGTACTTGGGACTTCATATCCACCATCTGCTGGTTCATTTCAACCAGGACTGGAGAGCCTAATGGAACAGCTTTTGGCTCTCCTGTCTCAGATTGGTTCTCCTTTCTTCATAAATGCTTATCCATACTTTCCATACGAAGCCCAGCCAAGCCAGATACCCCTGGATTATGTACTACTCGAACCAAATGCAAGTGCTGTCGTTGACCAGAACAATAATGTTGTCTATAAGAACATGTTATATGCACAGGTTGATGCAGTTTATTCTGCACTATCTGCACTAGGATATCCTAATATAGAAGTCATAGTCACTGAAACTGGATGGCCTTCAAACGGTGATGCCGATGAAGCAGGTGCAACTCTTCAGAATGCACAGACTTATAATGGGAATTTGCTTCAGCTGCTGGCTCAGAACAAGGGGACTCCTTTGAGGCCCAATGTTGTTTTGCAGGCTTACCTATTTGCATTATTCAATGAAGACATGAAGCCTGGCCCAACCTCCGAGAGGAATTATGGGCTATTTGGGCCAAATGGAGTTGAAGTTTACAATGTGGGATTAACTGGATCACTGTCTATTGGTAATAAAAAAGCCGTGTCAGTTGGTTCTCCCACTGGTTCTGCTGATACTCCATACTACAATACTTCTTCTGCCAAGGTATGCTGATCTATTTCATTTCAATTCTCATTCTGTTTTCTTTTCTATATTTTTCTATATACACTTCGAAGTGAATAAATATTTTATTTAATTTTTTAAAAAACTTGTATGTTTGGGTAGTTTTCCTCCAGTTTTCTTTCCCTCTGTTGCATCTGTGTACATTATTTCAGCATTAGCTTAAAGAACAAAATTGTGAAAACACTTCTAACTTTGACCATGTCATTCTCAGGAAACTTGTACTGATATCTCCTTCTACAATCATCTCCAGGTTTTGGCCCTCTCTTCTTTCTTGGTTCTACTGTTTCTTCCATGATTGAAATTTGAAACAATGGAAGTCCTGTAGAAAGTTGCATGTTCCTTTCATTTCATTCAACATCAGCTAAAACGACGAAACTCAGAGGAAATCTTGTGGTGGATAGCTAAATATATTCACTGCAGACAGTGAACGAGCAAACATCTGCCTTTACATCACATGCTGATAACTTGAGCATCCTCATTTATTAACGAGGAGCTATTGTCAGATACATATCAGTGAGTCCCATAATTGCAACAATGCAGACATCAGCATGGCCCTGGCTTTACATTACGGATTTTATTTTACTTTTTTATATATCGAGTTAAAACTAAAGTCATGGGCTAGTATTTTTTTAGTTAATTCTCTGAAGCCCTTGAAATTTGTGCAGTGATGCTGTCATATTGATTCTTGCATAAATGATCATGTTGCTGGGGGGTGAATCATAGCTGTAAATCGATAATGGGAACCTGGAACCTGTTAGGGTCCTCATGGGTTTTCTCCACTGATCTCACGTACTGGGGTGGAACCGTTTGGATTCCACTGTCTGCCAACGTCTGCACTCGCTTAAACGCCCAATTTTCCAAAGCCATCTCTCTCAGCACACAAGTTTATGCTGAATGTGCAATTCAGAGCTTCTCTCTGAACAGATACTGAGAGCGGATAAGCGTTGAGCGGAGGGTATCTTGCTCAGCTATGTGTTGCCGTGCTATGGGAGAAAAATGACGGTCTCTCCGTGGGTACTGTGAAGTTTCACACCAAGGTTATCAGACAGATTGAGGACCTGCAACTAACAGAATTTTATTTTCAATATTCAACGAAATCAAACCCCAAAAGGCGCTGCCTAGTCCAAGAGGTTGCTATTCTACCAAAATGGCCTGGGCTTTGCATTGGGTTTTACTCCTTTGAAACTGATACAGTTTGGTGGGGCAGATCCTGGCAAAAATGCAGCCCCGGTGGATTCTGCTTAACGCTCACTTGATCTCATCAATGGACCAATGCAGTGGTATCTACCCATGCTTGAAGTGTTCATTCTTTGGTGGTTATTTGGTGGTTATTGCCCATTCTGCCAATCATTTTGGACAATCTCTTGTCACCTACTTTGCTCTAGATGTTAGTGCTCCTGACCAGTTCGGTAATTTTAGTCTTCAAGTACTTGTATATGGCCTGCTATTGAGAACTTACATGTAACAGAAGTTTTATTGTTTGACCGCTGCTACATATTGTCATGAAAGTCAGGTCTGACAATCATATTAGTTTGATTATTATTGCTAGCAATTCACTGAAGGTCATTTTTTGAGTGCGTTGTTCATCCTAGCTACTGCCTCATTGATCACACACCTCGAGCTACAGAGTTAGGGATTTATCCATCTGCCCATTTTAGTATTTAGATTGTAAAAATATGTTTGCATTATCTAGTGATCTACATATCTTCCCAATACAGTTCAAGGTTTTAGGAATTTGTTTATATACTTCTGGCATCATGATAGATCACAGTTGCTGGTTGACCACTTCGTTTTAATGGGACCTTTGTACTGCTGTTTGATGTGACTATTATTCCTCTAGTCTCTTAGTACTTTGATTTTACACCCTCATCCAGGATTTTTTTTTGGAAGTGCTTTAAGAAACAATTCCAAAAGGTTGCTGCCCTTTTTAGAGCAGACTTCCTTCTGCCAAGGTGCTACGGGCCAGGTTCGTGAGGTAGCTATTCTGCCAAAATTGTGCAGGGCTTGCAGTTGGCTTCATCTCTTTGAAACTAATACTATTTGGGTGTTGCAGATCTGGTTGAAAATATAATGCTGGTTGACAGCGTAACACTCCCTTGATCCCATCAAGTACCATTCCCTGAGTTTTTGAGTGATCTTGATATTTCACCATCATTTTGGAATGTGTTTTCTACAAGTGATTTGAGAAACATACCCCAAAAGGGGTTGCCCAGTCCAAGAGGTTGTTATTCTACCAAAATGACTTGGGCCTTGCATTGGGTTTTACTCCTTTGAAACTGATACAGTTTGGTGGGGAAGATCCAAGGCAAAAATGTAGCCCCGGAGGATTCTGCTTAACACTCACTTGATCTCATCAATGGACCAATGCCGTGGTTATCTACCCATGCTTGAAGTGTTGTCTATAAAGCTCTAACTGCGATGGTCAAAATGAATTCATAAAGGATGGTGCATGAGACTAGATGTTGGGAACCTGATATGTCCATCAATCTCAGACTGAGAAAGTCAAAATGAGTTCATAATGATGGATGGTGCATCAAAATTCTTTGACACCTACACAAGGGCATCATGTGGAAGAGACCAGAATGTTTCCTATAAAATGAAAGCATTTGTATAGTTAAAAATGTAAAGATGAATCTAGATGCATGTGGAAACTACTGTTTAATTTAGTTGAAATTTCAATGAATAACAAGCCCTGATTCTACATTGTTATGGTTATTTTGTGTCTAATTATGAATTTCTAAACTTTATGGTGAGGAGCAACAACATAGATACCTTAGATTAAGAAGTGTTCAATGATGGAAGAGTTGCTTTCTAGAATAATTTCTTTTAAGATGTATTTTGGTTGTCTATGCTGACGAAGTTTTGTTTTGTTCGATGTAAAAGCTACACGAAGCAATTATGCGTGAGGATTCTACATTATTTGAAGAAGGCATAATTATTGAAGAATTCGGGAGACGATTTTATTCTTGGTGACAAGATTTTGCGCCGTGCTATGGTTAAAGTGTCAGCAGGACCAGGTCCTGCAAAAGCTGCAGAAGATTGTGAAAATGCTGCAGAACATTCTGCTAAATCAGCTGAAGAATGCAAGGAAACAACAAAGGATGCTAATGCATCAGATTCTTCTGATGTCTCAGAAGAGAGAGAGGCATAATGCTTTGCTGCTCAAATTTTGTAGGTTTGTTTATTTTCAGGCTAAATTCATTATTCTTATTGTCTTGTGGGCCTCAAATTTTACACAAAGTCTATTTGAGTTGCTGAGCCTTCCCTATTGTAAATGCCAAGTAGACAACATGGTTGAGGTATTTTATTTTCTCTAATGATAGCAGTTGGTTTGTGGCCACTGGCCATTTGTTGTATTAGATAGAAGCTCCTCTCCATAATTTAATATATGGTTGTAACTTGCATGTTACAATGCGTTAACAGTGAGATAGGTCTTTTATTGCCATTGGTTTTCCAAACCTTGATAACTATTTTTACTTGAGCACCTTTGTTCTTGTCTTCATAATATAGTAGGGTAAATTTTTCCCCCATGGGATTCTTAAATGGGGAAAACTTTATAATTTGAGGCCTTTTTAGGTCATATAAATCATAACTAGATTCAATTTCATCATAAGTGTGGTCTGCAGTTGGTTCTCTTATTTTTCATCCTATTATATTTGATGCTGCCAGTTTTGTGGTCCTATTTTAAATTAGTGATTATCCAAATGAATACGTTTGGGTGGAGTTTAAGATTGTGTTCCTTTGTTTACCTCTTAATTTTTGCATCTCTCGCTAAGAAGCAACTGCCAGGAATGGCCTTCTTGCATTGACGAGGCAGCGTGGGGGGGTGAAACATGTCTCTTGTTATCCTTCCGTACCATTAAACCAAGACCCAGTTAATCTATTATCTTTTGTTTTGTAATTTGAAACAATTTGTTAAGTATCCCATCGTTGTTTTCCTGGTATAACGCTATTGTAGAACACCACAATAAAAATATATAGGAAATTTGATCAGCGTATTGTATACGGATCACTTGATTCATGTCAGTACCCTGTTGAGAATGAATGAATGTTAAGACCCTAAATTTTGACTAAAAAATTGGTGGTTCTTGCAACTTTAGTTGTATGAATGTTTGATGAGGTATACAGTTGCTATATGTGAACTGTGGGATCTTGTCCAAGTTGTCCTGGTTAACTGTTTCTTTGTAAAAGTGGAGGATTCAAAGTTTAGTCATACTAAAGTTCTTGTTTATGGTGGTTCAGGTAGTTCAATTCAACTATTTACTCATATCTTCGTAGGTTTCTCAATTGTCAAGTGCTTGAATATATACACTTGCACTTAAAAAAATGGGTCCCCAGGGCATCATGATAGATCGCAGTTGCTGGTTGACCACTTCATTTTAATAGGCCCTTTGTACTGTTGTTTGATGTGACTATTATTCCTCTAGTCTCTTAATACTTTGATTTTACACCCTCATCCAGGATTTTTTTTTTGGAAGTGCTTTAAGAAACAATTCCAAAGGTTGCTGCCCTGTTTAGAGCAGACTTCCTTCTACCAAGGTGCTACGGGCTAGGTCCGTGAGGTAGCTATTATGCCAAAATTGTGTAGGGCTTGCAGTTGGCTTCATCTCTTTGAAACTAATACTATTTGGGTGTTGCAGATCTGGTTGAAAATATAACGTTGGTTGACAGCGTAACACTCCCTTAATCCCATCAGGTACCATTCCCCGAGTTTTTGAGTGATCTTGATTTTTCACCATCATCTTAGAATGTGTTTTCTACATATGATTTGAGAAACATACCCCAAAAGGGGCTGCCCAGTCCAAGAGGTTGCTATTCTACCAAAATGGCCTGGGCCTTGCATTGGGTTTTACTCCTTTGAAACTGATACAGTTTGGTGGGGCAGATCCAGGCAAATCATCTAACTTTTAAACTCGATTAGTTGTAAAATTTCTATCTGTTCCACAACGTGTGTACTTCTTGTTTCTATAATGTAATAAAAAGTGCAGTAAATTGCAAATTCCAGTGTCCGCAATACCAAGTTTGATGGTTTGTTGCTTTTCATTTGGAACACAGTTATTAACCTGCTTTGCTTTCATATGAAAATGCGTCCTTGTGAATTCATGAGTTAAACATGAATAGGAGGTTTTGCAATAATATTAGACTTTAGGATCATCATAAATATCCTTGGTTGTGAATGACACTTCAAATGAAACAGTCAGTGATTGATAAAGTTGCGCTAGTTGTAGGAGTCAAAAGTGCAACATGCAAGATCATAATAGAATCAGAAAAACTAGGGTATAGAGGAAAAACTGCTGGTTTATGACTACATTCACATGGAAGCTTGGAAAATGCCTATTATGGTGGGTTCTCTTGTTCTCTTTTTTCCATTTCATGTATATCTGCAGGAAATCTCGTTCAATTCGTTTCTGCAGGGTTGTTTTTTATTTTTTTACAAAGATAGCCCTTCAATCGCTTGCATATTATGAGTTTCTTATGGATTCCACAATCTCCCCTGTTTAGCTACTGTTGGTAATCACACGCCTGCATATTATGAGTTACTAGATAACCAAATTCTCAACATACCTTGCCATTTCCACACTAGCCACTTACGGATTTTCAAACATCAATGTTTAGATAATAAATAATGGTTGGGCATAAAAAAAACATAGACATTAACACCAAAAATAATAATAATCACATGAACCTACTGAGAAAGCGGAAACACATAAGCTATCATCTTCACATTGGATACTTTAGAGAAAGGCAATCTCGAGTACCACGATCAAATAAAGAAACAAGAGACTGAGTGTTAATTTTTAAAATTTTAATATAAACATTGGTTTTCAAGAGAAATTGCAATTAACAATGTACAAATCAATGAATACATAATTACCAATTAAACTTCTAAGTCATGTTTTAAAGGTGCAATTAATTTGAGCTTTCATCTTGTCATTCAATTGATTGACACTGAATATTAAATATAAGATAAATATATAGGAGTAACATGTCAGTGTTAGTTTTATAAAGAGGATTCTTTTTATTATTAAAAAAATATAGATAGTTCCTTTCATTTTAAAGGGTTATAAATATGAGTTATAAATACAAGACTTGAAATGTTGTAAATATTTGAAGTGTTGTAAATATAAGTTATTAATTGTTTTTACTCAAAACCTGATAAATAGCAATTTAGCAATTTCTTTTTAATTGAGTGGCTCAAATTCATGTTTCTTTAGGTTGAAGGTAAACCCACTAAAGTGGAAAAAAATGTGATGCCAGTGATTAGAGGGATTGTCATCATGGGTGATAAGAAATTTAATATTCCAAGAAAAGGAGGTAGTAGTAGACTCTAAATAAATTAGCAATGCAACAACATAAATGTTTGCAACAAATTTAGAAAGATCCACCTTGTTGAATAATGCACACACCACATGGATAATGGATTTCCGCACTTTATGCCTTACGGCGTTTTCTTT
>APFE030389304.1:3622-87286 GCA_000404065.3 Pinus taeda
CCAACGTGGCTACTACAGGCAATTTATTAATAAAAGAATGAAAATTTACATAAGCTTCTCTCATGCACGGTTAACCTACAATGACCCTCCATGCGCTTTAAATAGAATTCATGGACCAATCGGGTGTCAAGCCACGGATCAAGTGTCGGTAATACCGAGGAGAGAATGAACCGTCGGATCACTACATATCGTGACCATCGGATTGTAAGTTACAAAAGTACATAGTAAAGAAACACACTTTACCTAACTCTACACTAGACCAAGTTATACTTAACTATTTCCTACGTGTCAGAATATCCTAACAGAATATTTGGGTACTCAGTTAGCTCATAGCTCATCTTATCATCCTCAATATGATGGGAAAACTAAGATAGTGAACAAATATTTGGAAGGATATCTTCATTTCTTTTAATCTAATAAACAGACACAATGGGTCAAGTGGTTTCCTCTCGTTGAATGGTGGTATAATAGTTCCTTCCAAACTGCAGCAAAAATGACCCCATTTATGGAACTTTATGGATATCATCCACCATCCATCACCACATCTTTAAAAGGAAATTCTAAGGTTCAAGCAGTGGAAGATCACATCAAGCATCAACAAGAAGTTCTCAAACTCTTAAAGGATAAACTCACTTTGGCGCAGAATAGAATGAAACAACAGGCAAATCAACATCGCAGCAAAAGAAGTTTTGATATAGGAAACTAGGTATTTTTACGAATACAACCATACAAACAAATGTCCCTCAAGCAAGCTAAGAAGGATAATAAATTATCACCAAAGCACTATGGTCCTTACAAGGTGCTGCAAAAGATTGGTACTATGGCATACAAATTGGAGCTTCCTGCATCTTCTCGAGTGCCCCCAATTTTCCATGTTTCATGCTTAAAGAAGGTTATAGGTTACCAGCTCCAAGTTCAAACAATATTGTCGTAACTTGACGAGGAAGAAAAAATCATATTGGAATATAAAGCAGTCACAAAAACAAAAACCCGACAACTACGAAATTGATCAATTTCAGAGTATCTCATTAAGTGGAAGAACTTACCCGCTGAAGATTCCACATGGGAGGACGAGAATTTTATATAGAAGAATCTAGAACTACTCAAGCATTAAGGACAACACTTTTTGAAGGAGATGGGCATGTTAGGTCCCTATACTACTAGTGTAACCCCTTCTTGTTATTAGTGTAACCCCCTTATTATATTGTTGTGCTCATGTAGTCCTCATATTGTTATTATTGTGCCCCATAGTTATTATTGTGCCCCATAGAAGCCCACTATTATTATTGGTGTGCCCTTACATTATTATTGTTATGTCGACTCTAATTATATTATGACCCCCTAAACTCCTATATATAGAAAGGAGGTATTTTCATTTGTATCATCCAAGAATTGTTCATTTGTGTAATGTAAAGGACGTTGCCCCCTCAAAGAGGTTGATTTCTAAGTTGTTTATCTATCTTTTCTATATTTTTGTGATCTGGTTTCATAACATGATACCTCTTAAGTTTGTATGAACCCTAGGTTGATAATTAAAATTCGGTAGCCTTGGGAGTTGCAGTATTCTTGTTGCAATACCGAGGCTCGTCAAGTTGTTTAGAAAATTTGTACCTCGACAATGTAAGTGAGTTGAGTAACATTATTATTTGGGTTCACAAATGGTTTTGCAGGTAGTTGAGTGGGAGTGGGTATTTGAAATGGTTTTGGTTAAGGTTGTGATTGTGGTGGAGGTGTATGGTATGGATAACATTGAGTTTGGTTTGAAATATATTGACGATGTTGAGGGAAATATGGATCACCCAATTGAGGAGGTTCGTGGTGATATCGATGAAAAGAAGGAATGGCGGGTTGGGGAGTATAAGTCCATGAAAATTTAGAAAATATGGATCACCCCATTGAGGAGGTTGGTTTTGATATGGTTCAAAATAAGGAATGGCATAAGACCCTTGATATGGTTGAAAGGTTGGGGACGATAAGGCACTTGTTGATATGGGTTGATAAAGTAGAGTTACTTCATCCCTCCTTCTATATTCTCTACCACATATTATTCTTATACCTGAAAAAATGGATGGTTATGTGGTTCTTACTGCACCACATGATCAAGTGGGGGGATTTGTGGTATTGAAGAATTTTTTTTTTTAATAAAAATTGAATGAGAATGCTAATGCAATGCAATGAAAGAAGCCTAATGAATTTTTTTTGTTTTTGTAGAAAATATGAATGCAAAAAATAAAAATAAAAAAGGAATTATTCAAAGAATAGGAAAGTTCTTGCTTTGACACCCTCCCCAGCAATGACGCCAAAAATTAGTGATTCCTAGTATTGCAACAAAAATTTTGCAACTCCCAAGACTACCAATTTTAATTATCAATTTGGTGTTCCTACAAACTTAAGAGGGGTCGGCAGTTTATGCGCAAAAGACAGCTTCCTCTTCCTAATATGACTCCCTTTAATGCAGTTGAAAGAAGGAAATGAAACAAATTCAAATGGGTGAAGATCTAGTTAAGCTGCCATTCCTATGTTGCAAAAGGTAAATAGCAATAAGCAAACCTATTCTACTTTTGCTGGAAAGTAAATGACAAAAAGGAAATTTGTTCTATTTGAAAAAATTTAAAGCATAATGTAAACCAAGAAAAATTAATCCATCTTGTTGGAAAGGAAATCTATTTTATTTTGTAAGAAAGGAAAGTCCTAGATTATTCTTGCATGAAGGAAATCACACTTTGCTTAAAATAAATTGTGAAAAGGAAACCTAAAATAAGTGCAGAAATCAACATTCAAGAGGCAAGGAATGTAAAAGCTAAATGGTGGTCTAACCAAGCCTCAACTTAACCAAAGTGGCCTCAAAGAATTGATAGGCTATAAATCTACTTCCACCATGAATTTGGAGTTAATAAGAGCTTTAAAACTAGCTACTACAAGAAACTTTATGTTGCTACAAGATGCATGTTTCTCGAGTTAACCTACTAAATGCCCAAGCTAATCAAATGAAAACACTGCAGGGTAAATTTTGTTATTAATTTCAATGTTTTTAGGATTTAATTTAAGTGTAATCAAGTCGAAATATCTTTTTTAGCAAGTACTTAAAATCAGCAGAAAATTACTACTAAAAAACAGAAATTTCAGAATAATAAGTTAATAAGTTGATTTAAGTACCCCAAATGTCTAAGCTAATCAAGTGAAAATGCTATGGGGTGAGTTTTTTCATTAATATGGATGTTTTTAGGCTTCAATACAAGCATAATCAACTTGAAAGAAGCTCATTAACACATGCTAAAATTTGGCAGAAATTTATTACTATTTTGCTACAAGGTACTTCTAGAAATTCCAAAATTGTGAACTAATAAACCAATCCAAGTAGCTCAATGATGAATATGACTTTGCAGAGATATTCTAAGGATGGATAATACTTGTAAATATATAAATTACCTACAAAACCACTTATTTCAATCATTGAACCAATCTAACCTATAGCAAATGAAGCATGGATATTAAGTGCAAAAATAGGAAATGCAAGAACAAGAGATGCAAGTGAACAATACATTCAAAGAAGATAAAGAAATCATACAGTAGGGCTTTGAGGCTCCTAGTATGGTCAAGACCAAGGATACTTAGAGTCCTATGAAGGAAACTAAGCATTACAAGCTGAAAATGACACCAAATTTCATTATTAGAGTCAATCCATTTGCATTCCTACTAGAAATGAAAGTAAAAGTGCTAAAAAACAAGTTTTCTTCACAAATACTAAGAAATCCATGCCCTTAGAAGATCATTCAAATTGGTATGTATACAAACTAATTGGGAAGAATCTTCTTTGAAATGAAGTAGATTTATACTCAAAAATCTTACAAAAAGTCGAAATGGTTCCCAACAATAGGAATCTTCATTAAATACTGAGTTTTGGTTTCTCCTATAGCGGGAACACATCCCCATATTTTCTTAATCAATGGAGCTCCATAATATATCAATGATTTCATAATATATTATTCATTTATTGGTCTATCATGTGGGAGGGAGCAAGTCTCTAAATTATCTCATCTTCTGTATCTTCAAAATCTACCCAATATCCTCACAACGTTCTACAAAAACAAATAATATTAGGCACATAATATGCACTTATCTATAAACCTTCCTAAGAACTTATTAAAACTAATAAAACATTATTAAGTGCAGAAGGAGGGATTTAATTTAGTATTTATGTTCCTAGGAAAGGCTATATAGGCCTTAATTTTTATCTAATTTTGAGGCCCATCAATACTCTTCTTATAGGTAGCCAATATGGTCATCTTAGAAAGGATATCAATGACCACAAACACACAGTAATTACCATTCTTGGTAGAAAGAATGCCATACATATAGTCCATGGATATGGATTCTCAAGTTCATATAAGAGTAGGTAAAGGAGTATACAAACCTTTCTTCTTAACAGTTAGCTTAGTGATGGCATAAGCAGTGTAGGATCTGATATATTTTCCAACATCTTTTCGAAATTTTGGCCAATAAAAATACTTATGTAGCACTACCACCATATTTTCCACATCAAAGCGTCATGCAACCCGGCTATAATGTGCCTCCCAAATTATCTCTATATGCTTACTTGAAGGAACACAAAGATGTCTATGATAACACAACAATCCATCCTGAAGGTGGAAGTCTAGAACTGACTTTACAGCTAGCAACATCATATAGGTGACAGTGTATTTTGAATTAATTTCATATAGTTGCAGCCATCCAGAATTTTGATTCCCACAAGAGTTGATAAATATGCCTAGTGCCATAGTTGGGGACCAACTAAGGCAGACTGTGACGTGATTGGCACTACCCTTATGGTATTTAATGTTTAAATGGAATTGTTGCAGGAATCTGGACCATTTCTGATGGAAATCATTTTACAACTTCCCATGTGTTTATATAAATTGAAGGGGTTGATGATCCATGTGGATGATCATCTTGTTCCCCAGAATATAATGTTTATGTTGTCATTAAGCCTACATGATAGAATACACTTCCTTATCATGGATGGGGTACCTTCAAACAGTATTAGAAAACATCTCAATGTGATAGGCCATTGGATTCCCTTCTTGAGTGAGGATTGCACCAATACAATAGTCAGAGCCATTTGTCTCAATATCAAATGGTTATTGCAGGTCTGGTGAGGTGAGGATTGGTGCAGAGCAAAGGTAGTGTTTTAGTTCAATGAATTCCTTCCTTTGTGACTCAAACAAAACAAAAAAATCTTTTACTCCACCCTTGTAACTTGACTCAAGGGCCAAGTGATATGAGAGAACTCCAACATGAATCTCCAAAATAAACTAGCAAGGCCCAAGAAGCTACAAAGCTCTATTAGATTCATTAGGGCTATAACATATTGAATGAATTGGCTCTTGGTTGGATCCACATGCATGCATTACTCATCAATTATGTAGACCAGATATTATACTTGGTCCATGTGAAAGGATCATTTCTCCAGTTTAGCACATAACTTGTGTTGCCACAAGGTTTGAAGGACATGTCTAATATGTTGCAAGGGCTTTGTCCAACTCTTGTTGAAGATGAGGAAATCATACAAATAAACAGCCACGAACGATTACTGAAATGCCACAGGATGGCATATCAGCCTCATAAAAGTTGCAGGGGAATTCGTTAACCTAAAGGGCATGAACAACCACTCAAAGATACCCTCTTTGGAATTGAAGGTTGTCTTCCATACATGTGTGGGTTCTATTGGAACTTGGTGATATTCAAACTTCAATTCAATCTTGTTGAAGAACTTATCCCCCTTGAGTCGGTCAAAAACGTCATCAATCTGTGGGATTAAGTATTTTTTCTTGACTATGATTTTTTTCAGTGCTCAATAATTTTATCGAGGTCCCATATTTCTTTTGCACGAGTACGATTAGACTCCCATAAGGTGAGCAACTCAATTGTATGTTCCATTTTTGTAGAAACTCCTAGATCTTCCACTTGATTTCTTTGTTTTCTAGAACAGAGCGACAGTAGATTCGCCCATTAGGTGTAGGTGCATTGGGGGTCAGATCAATTGAATGCTTGACCTGAGAGTGCAAAGGTACCCCTGTGGGGGAGGAGAAGATGTCCCTATACTCTTCTACGACCTTATCCACTTGCTTCTGCTACATGAAGGATCCCTTTCTGGAGGCCATTGATGTGGCCATGATATTACCCTTGCTTTAAGATTGAATCAGGAAGAAAACAAATTTTGTAGTTTGGGAGATGATCTTACTACATTTCTTGGTAGATATCAAATAAATGGTAGTAGGTGGGTCTACTTCTAGTATCCTATAAGTTTTTTGCCCAAAGTAATAATAAAAATATGAGGTTTGGACTCATACACATCATGACGCCTCCACAAGTATGGTTGGCCTAATAAAATATCACAAACTTCAAGGGGAAAAACATCACATAATACCTCGTTTGTGAAAGGCTTGATGTTGTAGGGAAGGCGACACTACTAGCTCATGGAAATAGCTCACCCTTGGTGAAGCCAACGATGGTATATGGTTGCAAATGTGGTGTTGTCAGCAAGCCCAACCACTTAACGACCTCTACTGAGATGAGGTTCTTTTGACTCCCACTATCGACAATGAATTGCAATGGAGCACCCTTCAACCACATCTATGAGTGGAAGAGATTCTCACCCTCCTCCGGATCTTCGAGCTCATCTTTATTTACCTTGGTGGTGGTAACATTGGCACTGGGTTCTGCATCAATGATTTGTTTCCCTTATTGGGTTCTAGCTCAAATTCAAAACATGCGTCTAACTCTAAAGATTGTAACTCAGCTACTAGTGACTACTTTTCACAATATTCACTTGTGTTATGAGTGGGGTTCTTGTGGGACTCACAACACTTTCCTATGTCTTTCTTCATCTTCCCATTTCTATTATTTGTGTGGGACTTTGATGGTTTTTCTTGGTCATCCCACCTTGGCTCTATCCTTTGTTCTATGGTCTGGGGGTTTCCTTTCCCTACTTTGGATTCACATATCCAAAGCCTCACTTCTTCTATTTAAATTTATGCTCAATCTTGACAACATATTGGTATGTTTCACCAAGCAAGGAGATGTCCAGGAACTCCATTTATGCCTAGATGTATTTATGTAGACAACCACGGTACTTGAACACTAGATGTCACTCAAAGTCCTTAATACCCAGCTTCATGTGTAGGGTATGAAATATATTTGTGAACTCTGGTACTTCTTGGTCCCTTTCCTACCATAGTGTGGCCCATTTTATGCACTTGTCTTCTTAGCTCCCAGCAGGGTAATATTGTTCCCTAACAAGAGCTCGAAATGAGTGACAAAAGGGTGTGGCTAAAAATAGTGAGGATTCCTCCTCGACCGTTTGCTCATAGTAAGTTTCCCACCAATCCTTAGCATGTGAGGCATCCTTAAGGAGTGCAAAAGTAATTTTTTCTCTATCAGAAAAATTATGGACCAAAATATCCTTCCAGGAAATTTAACCATGTATCTACAACATCCATGTCTATCTAGCCTTTAAATATGGGAATATCCAAATTAACTTGTACCTTAAAAGGGATGACACCTTTGAAGTGACTACTGGATGAAGATGTATCACCCAATGGTATTTGTCAACGGATCTAGGAAAAAATATCCATCAATTCGTTCCTCTTGTCACTCAAGGGCTTCTTTGAGCAACAATTTGATAAGATCTCTTGATCCCTCATCTTTCTTTTCTTTCACCATGGGAGGTTGTCAAGATCAGCAAGGACAACCTTCCAAGTGTTCAAGCAATCCAAGTACCAACTCCTTATACTCTGACCATGTTGGGGATATGCATAGAAAAACTGAGAAAGAGAAAACTTCTTTGATACCACTGATCTAGAATTATGAAGGAATGAAATGAAATGCACATTTAGAATAGAAAAATAGAGATACATTGAAACTGAAATTCAATTAATAAACAACAAATGATGAAAATTGTTTACATGCATAATGAAAGCCAACTATCTATGGTGGTGGTATCTTATCTCTGAGAAGATATGTGATAGCTACATGTCTTTGAACTACGTTATAATGAGGTTCAAAGGCCTTTTTACCAATGAAACAATGAGAAACCCTAAACATCCAAAAACCTAACCCTAGGAGATGAAGCACCAAAAGATATGCGACCCAATAGGGTTAGTTGGAACATCAACATCCTGAGGTCGTAACTTTGACATATTATCTTTTCTTGTCACGTATAATAGCCCGTAAGAAAGGTATATCCAAGGAAAAAACTTTTGGCTGCAACTCCATGTTTCCCATTTCCTCAAAAACACCATTTAGGGCCTCAAAACGGTTTTGAAAGTTTAGGACCCAAAAATTTCCAAAAATAGAAAACTACGAAAACAGGAAATTGATAGAAAACAATGTTGTGGGTCCAAGTGGAATAGCTAGGTGGCCACCAATATCCACTTGGATCATCGTTTGTAGGTAATGTCACTTCACAATTGGTCAAGGGATAGTATGATTTGGCATGGCGGGCCCTGCCTTAACAATGAATGCTGATGTGACCTAAAACCATTGCTAGTATAGCAGGCGCAAATAGATTCTATTAGAAACCAATATTATGTAGATTCGTTGTTAATATTAGTGAGTCATTTATACAAAATTGTACTGTGATATGCAACAAATAGTAGATGCAAGCACTAAATTATGGTTCGAGCATGTTGGTCATGTGTTGTTAAATTTTGGCCATTTGATCGATAATATGATTTGGCATGGTGGGCTCTGCCTTGATGATAAATGTTGATGTTACCTGAGGCCAATAATGGTATAGTGGGTGAAAATACACCCTATTGGAAACCAATGCTTTTGATGTCTGCTATTAATATTAGTGTGCCACGTGTACAAAATGATTTTGCGCTATGCGACAAATTGTGGATGTGAGCATTGAATTATGGTTTGAGCATGTTAGTTGTGCAATATTAAATTTTGGCCATTCGATCAATGTCTCGACAATATCCTCCATCCAAGCTACATATTTTTTAAATAAATGTCAATTTGACACGGCCATACGTGAATTAAAATTTACAAATTTATAGATAAATTTGCATTGTTATGAAAGGAGTAAATTTTGATTCAAAATTTATAGATAAATTTGCATTGTTATGAAAGGAGTAAATTTTGATTCAAAATTTACAAAGAAACTAAAACACATTGTCTTAAATATCATCAAGTTGTTGATGCACAATATTCAATGGAAAGGTGCCAAGTTGCATCCTTCTTGGGTAAGAGATCATTCAGGATCCCAAACAAGGAAGCACTTCATCAAATGTGTCACTTATATATGGGACTTAGTATTTGGAAATAGACTATTTTATTATCTAAAAATTCTAGGTAGAGAGGTACAATTGGTATAATGCATTGGGTGCTAAGTCAATATGGTGTTGGATGTGACAATGAAATGGAACCTTGATCGCAGCGTTGAACATGTCATGTTATTCCTCCAAAGGAATATCCGATTTATTTTGCTACACGTATTATGTCATCGAGGAGATGTCAATTGGTAGGATTATTTACCTAATTATCAATATGTTGAACTTATGTGTACCTAATATTAGGTTTTGCCATTGTTTTGTATAAATTGAAGTTTGATGTTTCACTTCAAGAATACAAAACACTTCCCTCTTAATGTGAATGATAACACTTTGAGAGCGTAAATCATAAATGTCACGGAACTGGACAAAAAATATGGTTATCATAAGTATACATTGAATTTATCTCCATAGCTCCAACATCACCATCAACTTCAACTTTCAAGGATAAATTATTGAACTAGAATCTATATCAATTTTCATTTGCCATTTAATTACTTCCCTAAATAAAGAACCCAACACTATCGGAACATGTATGGGCCTAGGAAGCTAATGTGAACCCTAGCAATTATTTCATATCATATTTCCAGTGATTAGAGAAAGATATTGTTGTACTTTCAATTGGATATGGAAAATACTCTTTTTCTTCTACCAAATCAAGTATGTTTAAGGTAGATGACACTATGTGTGCTATGAGAAAAACGATGCGAGAGAACTTGGGTTCTAAAATTCATATTTTTTTTCCATTAAACATGCACCACAGTTCACAGCTTTGTGCCAAAAGTGATTTACATTTTTTACACTCATCATTAAAGTATGAGGTCACATTGCACCTTCCGGACCATTTACTAGTTGACTTTTGTAGTTTGTACTATTGGTAATGACTTGTGGTCGTTTGTTGTTCCCAAATATTTTGCTAACACTGCAAAATTTAGTTTTAACTATAATTATATCACAATTATTTGATTATTTGTAAGAAATCCTGGAATTTCATTTCTAGTGACACTAGTCACTATGAATATTAATTTGCAATCCTTTAGTGACACCATGGACTATGTGCCCAATATCTTTATTCTACATCATAGACATCTAATAGTATATGAGGTTATACCCTTGAATGAAATTACATCCATGAATGGCCACCAAGGATGTGGATGTAGGGGATTTGATGTATGATGATACCATTGCTAAGTAGAAACACACTAATAAACAACTATATCTCTAAGTCTCTCAATGCCTTATGGAGTAGAGAAGAGTATTTTTTCTCATTGTATTTAAATAATTTTTTAAATACTACCATCAATCTTATGACAATTACTAACTGTGACTCATCACTATTACATCGAAACATACAACAACTCCTAACGTTGGTCATATAACAGACTTGTCACGAAAATAATTTCTAACATTGGTCTTACGATGGTATCTACTTGTCATTGTTACGACGGACACTAGCATCGCAAAATAGCTCATGGCATCAGTGTTATGATGGTTACGACTTGTCTTTGTTACGATGATACTAACATCAATGATATATCACATTCGTCCCAGAAAAATGGTTTGATTTCGGTCATCCCATTGAAAATTAATGTCTTGGTGTAGACACAAGAATACATGAGCATAGGTGGCATAGTCAAGAATAAAGTCCCATTGGAAGTTTGCTTTACCCCATAGATTTTGCAATTGCTAATAGCTTAAAATTTTAGAGATTCAATCATGATTCCCTATTGGAAGATGATTAAACCCAATAATTATTCAATGATGATGAAAAAAACACACTTAAGAGAATTCAAGTGAATCTTGTACTTGTGACACCTCTAAAATATAGTGAAAAGGTCTTCCATATGTTGGGATCGTTTCTTGGATCAAGCGTGGAGAATTTTAAGGATGGAAATTTATTAAAAATTTCAGAAAAATTAACAATTCTTACTAGTACCTAACATGAAAGCTATAAAATGTTTGGTGATATTTTTGTAAAATATTCAAATTTCTAATTATTTTTATATATTTTTTGTAAAATTTTGGTTATTTCTAAGGTAAAATAATTTTATACTATAAAATTTGCATGAATTTTTAGAAAAAATGGAAATTGGCATACATTGTATTTGGAAAAAGCGTGGAAGAATAGACCACCTACAAATATTAGCCCCCAAAATTTTCCTTGGGATCAATACATGAGGTCATCTAAATTGGCCAATACTAAGTGTGTAAGATCATGACAGACATATGTCATGGACTATTGGAAAGTGGCTCAAAAGGGAGAGGTTCTGAAGATCGGAAGACCATTAGGGACATGACCAAATTGACATGGACATCTCTTAATTAATTTTATATATTTTTTGTAAAGTTTTGGTTATTTCTAAGGTAAAATAATTTTATACTATAAAATTTGGGCGAATAATTCTTAGAAAAAATGGAAATTGGCAAACATTTTTTTTGGAAAAAGCATGGAAAAATAAACCACCTACAAATATTAGCCCCCTAAATTTTCCTTGGGATCAATACATGAGGTCATCTAAATAGGAAAATGTTGTGTAAGATCATGACAAACATATGTCATGGCATGTTGGAAAGTGGCTCAGAAGGGCGAGGTTCTGAAGACACAAAGACTATTAGAGACAAGAGCGAATTGACATGGACGTCTCTTAATAGCTCGTGTACTTCTTGGTGACCGCTACAGAGAAACCTGTACAACAATCATTAGTTAATTCATACATTGAAATAAATTATACAATATGCAAAGGTGCCCCAAAGGGTCATGAATGCTATTTTTTATTGGTCTGCATGATGAATCTAAATCCAATTATACCCGAAGAACCCATCTAACAAGGAAAGGACCTCATGCCCTATGCATGCATCAATCACTTGGTTAATGAATGTTGTTGGGAATTTTTCTTTGGGACATACTTGGCTTAAGTCAGGTAGATTTGTATAAACATGAATGGTTCCTTGATTGTTTTCAGAAGGATAGGGTTAGACGCCCATGAGGTGTATGTGACGGGATAGATAAAAGTAAATTTATGAACCTTGTCAATATCAACCTTGATTTCCATGGATTTGGAAGCATGGAGGGATCAATGTTGTTTCTGGATTAGGGATGCATTAAGCCATGTTTTAATGTGATTTTCCATAGCAATGAGATCAATTCTTGGCATCTCTGCATAGGACCATGGAAAATATGTCTCATAAAACTTTTGGAAAATATATTTATACATGATAAGTTCCTCAGGGGAATATGTTGCTCCAAGAAGGATATCTTCAGTGATTTCTAGTTTAATAGAAATTTCCACTATGATTGGGGCGGATATTGGCCAAGTTTAGCTTGTTAAATGAATATTTTTCTAGTATAGGGTTTTTTAACCATTCAACATGTCCATCAAGTATAAATATTTTTGTTTAAATTTCATAAATGTTTTTGAACATGGTGAGTTGAAATGTACCCTAAGGGAGGAAGAAGGAACAGTTTTGCATGGACTCCCAAGGATAATATGGCATTATCACCACCTCTAGGATGCCCTAATTTAAGTAAAAGACATGGGAAGAAAAATTAAGGGACTTTTGAGAGGCCTAAACTAGTTGGTTTGGAATTTTGACACCATGAAGGTCACGTGAGTGTGGCAGAAAGTTAAGTGTTGAGGCACCTACATATGTGGAGACTACACAAATGGGATAGAAATATGTCCAAACAACATTTGTATACCTACCTAAAGATGGAGAGAAAATAGTGGTTTACTAAGGGTATCAAATATTTGGCTGAATAAATATTGTAGATGTACACATAGTCATGTTTGTCATGATCTCTTGAAGGAGAAAGACTTCCCTATTGTTGGTTTTTTCACCCTTTCATTTGTGTTGTGTTCTCCCAAAGGAGCAAGACTTTCCTATGATGGGCTTGATGGGGAGTTGGGTGGGGTAGTAGGTGAGGATTGTTTCCATTGATGTATCAAAAAATGAATTGGAGGAGGATGGATGTCCCTCTCCAGCTAGGTTAAAAGGGTAGAGACTAGAGATGGAGGGGAAATGTACTCACATTGCCTCTTGAATTTGACCATATGATGGATTGGATGTGCACTATTATTATAAGGAAAAAATAGATAAGGTATTATTTCCCATGAAGGGAACATGGGTGATCATTTAATTAGTTCACTAATGTGGAAACATAGTAAATAGTTAAGGAACAAATTTTGTTGACTAAGAGTGGCTTAGATACAAATTGTAAAAGGGAGTTAGAGGATGTTAGGAGAGGCATTTAGGACACTTCAGGTAATATAGCTCAAATTTGTGAAATATCCAATAAATGGTGATTGCAATGTATGTATGTGGATCACATGGTGAAAGGATGGTTTGTACATAAGGCTTTGTTACACACTATGGAAGGATTCTTCATGGGGGATATGGAAGCACCAATAGCAGAAGGGGTTGGTAAAAACAATGATACTTAAGGTATGTGGAGAAGTTTCCTTATATCAGGAATTGTAGGGCACAAGTTAATGAGATGACTTAGGTCATCATAAAGAATGCAGAGAGGAGGTATTAAAGGAGTGTTCAAAGTGTTGTCCCTTACCTTGTTTTTCTTTCCCCTAACTATGTTAGCAACCTTTGTCAACATTGGGTTGATAAAATGTTTTGTTGGTTGGACAACAATGTGAGATGATGATGCCTACGTGCCATGAATGGAGGTTTGAGGTACCACATAGGTATCCCAAAAATGAGATTTGGGAGGGTGTTGAGCCTCAAACCTGCACCTTCCTATACACCCTCTTAGCCTTCTTTCTCCACTCACTTCATTCACCCAGTTGTTAAATCATTGCATTATAGTCTAAAAAGGACTGTTTATATGGTTTTTTGAATATACTTATGACTATTGTTTGGTTTAATTTTTTTGTTCATTCAGCTGCGGAAACTTGTCAGTTTCTGCAGCCAACACAGGTTTCCACAGCCAGCCCAGGATTCCGCAGCTATTTTGTTAAAAGTTGTGCTCTAGGTGTCCTATGAAGAAACGAGCTACATGGGCAAGCTCCAGGTGGTGGATACATGGAACGTGTCCCTTCAAATCAGCCAAATCATCCATGAGAGGCCGCGGTCAACCAAAGTCAAAGACAAGGCCATCCAAAGAGTTCAACGGTGGCACGTCATTGTTTTAGGCACGTGAATGATACGTGGCATAGTCCTCAGCTCACGAAGGCACCAGTACACCTGGAGATCGTTCATGAGACCTGAATCTAACAGCCAACCACTCCGAAGATTTAAGAAACATGATGACAGTTACACTAGATCTCGGCTGAAGGGACCTACGTGTCTTTAGTAACGCAGTTAATAGCGTAGAAGTTGTTAGTTAGCTTTAGTATTTTGGCATTATAAATAACGCATCGTTGAACGCTGTGAAAAAGCTTTTTGATATGTATGAATTCTAAATTGTTTATGTAATTCTGCACTGCTGGTTATCTTATCACCCCACTGTTTTATATGTTGTTGTTTAATACATGAGAAGACTTTTCTAAGATCTGCCGTGTGATTATTTGTTGATTGGCTGAAGTGGCAGAGGGCCCCTGCACGCTGAAGCCTTGTAAAGTTTTTATTTAGCTTTATTATGTTTTGTTTTTCTCATTAGTTTGTACATAATATATTGTATGATGCTTCTGTTGTTTATATTTTCACCTTTGTTTTCTTAAGAGTTGTAAACTGATCAGTGCTTTTCTGCAGGTTTTCTTAGGCATCCCGGGAAATTTTTCATTTTTTTGATAACTTTTGGCATATGAGATCATCTTGTCCTTCCTGCTAACTTTCATTTTCTGAAGTTTAAATTCAGCGTTGTCCTTTTCAAGTTGTGATTTGCTTATTTATTTTCTGCTATTTAGATATCATATTGCTCATCAATTTATGGTTTCTTTCTATGGTCAAGTGACTATATCAGCAAGAAATCAGAATATTACTAACTGTAGTGTGATTTAGTTATCATATTGCTTACTCATGGTTGCTTTCCACAAGGTAGATTGAGCTGAATGGTAAAGGACTAGAGGAGTTCAAGTAGTGTGATTAGTTTCTTTTATGCAATTTACTTTCTTGTCATTTAGTTATCATATTGCTTACTCATGGTTGCTTTCCACAACGTAGATTGAGATGAATGGTAAAGGACTAGAGGAGTTCAAGTAGTGTGATTAGTTTCTTTTATGCAATTTACTTTCTTGTCATTTAGATATCATATTGCTTGACATGTTCATGATTACTTCCCACAAGGTAGATTGAGCTGAAGGGTAAAGGATCTGAAAGGTTAAAGTAGTGTGAATTAGTTGCTTTGCTTTAAGTTTGAGTTGTTTTTCAGTTTTTGCTTTCTTTTCATTTCAGCAGCAAGGATACAGGGCCATTGTCATTAGTTCACTATGATGCATTTATTTTCTCTTAAGAATTGATTTCATTTCAGTTATTGTAAAGCTTTCCTTTGAGCACTTTCAAGTTTAGAAACCATCACCGTTTACACTCCATACTTCACTTCCATCCTCACCATCACACATTAAGGAAAATAAATCCAAAAACAAACTAAAAAAAGCTTAAAACGACAAAAGACTAAGGAAATGGTTATCTCGTACATATAGTACACTTCACTTCATCAGTTTATGAACCCCGGGTTGACATTTTAAATAGCAATTTAGATCACACTAAATTGACCAAACAGAGGGTTAGTATGTTGATCACTTAATATTTTTTAACTCTTAGTGGTGGGTAGAAAAATGGAATCTAAGTGAGTGGACGAGATGTTGCATGAAAGGTGGTTGGTCTTACATGGATGATGGTTTTTAGAAAAATGGAGGATAATTCTACCATGATAGATGGTATGATACACACGTAAGTCAAATCTAGTGGTTAAATTGAAGGTGGGTCACCTTCATAAGTGCTAAGGAGTGTGGAGTGTTTAAAGGTCCTATTATCGATGTCAACATATGATGGGAATTCATGGTTGGCCCTAATGAGGGGTAATATGTTGTCAAAGTTTGTAATTGGATAGATATCGTAGTGTGTAATTTGGTTAGTTGTGATGAATTTTCCATTGTGAGGGAAGATAATTGTTTAAAACAAAGAAAATAAATTACTTTCATATTGTACATGGATGTTGTAATCCAATGGTGTGTCTATGACCTCAATGTCAATCAAGACAGCATTTCTTGCTAGCTCGATAAGGACATTTTTGTAAATACCTTCAAGCTGAGATGGAAAACCATCATAAGCGTGAAAGATAATCATAGATGGGTTCAGCCCAGGAGATCCCAACTTTTTCTATACGTTATTATAGATAAGGCAAGTGGATGCTCTCTTACATACAATGCATCAGTGGATTGTGATGTTTCTGATTGTCACGAGGATTTGGAATGCAACCTGAGAGGGGAAGCATGGCTCAAAGTTATCCAAATCGAATGTTATGAGGAATGAATAAAATGGATTGACTACCCCTAATGTTAACATCAAATATTTACTTTGAGAAGGATATACTTCAAAGGCCTCGAGCACTGACATGGCTACAAGTGATTAAGCTAAGTTATCGATAATGTTGCATCTAGGACTAACCCTAACATGAGGGTTTTGAGCTGTACACCTAATAGATTCCTTTGATGCTCACAGAGTAGGTACATCACTAGAATGTGGTATCATCAAAGGTCCACTAACTGGTTTTTGGGTGGCATTTGAAGTGGTAAAAGGAAATCCAAGAGGCATATTGTACTTATTATTGCAAGTTTGAAGGTGAATATATATAGAGTTTGTGTAGATATTCCAAAAGGTTGGGTATCCAAGTTGAGCTTGTCATGGAGGTTTCTATTGTCTTGGGGATTGGGAAAAGGTCTAAATTTCCTATTGGGTTGCAACAAATCCTTGTTGATGAAAGGTGTAGGTTCTAACCCTATACAATTTATTGCTACAAATATATTATTAATAAAACATAAAATATGAAATGGAAAACACAGACATTAACATAGAGATTTTATCATGGAAACAAAAAACGAGTAAAACCAACAAGAATTTTTTAATATATATTCTTTTGTAAAGCATTACAATATAATATATATCCCACGACATTCATGGAATGTCAATCCATTTACCTTGGACTATAATAAAACAATAGTTCCTTAACTAAAACTATAAAAACATGGGAAAAAACACCATGCACCATAAAACCACTTTTAGCAAAAGCACCACAAAAAAATGACCTAAAAACTCATCCAAAAAAAAATTGGGGGCACTATCATCGAACCCCCACACAAGGGAAGATTCCACCCTCATGTGAACCCCCCAAACAAGGGGAGTTGTCACCCTCACTTTTCATGCACATTTTACAGTGCATGGGTATAGTCATGCAAAGAACATAACACATACCCAACATTCTCCCACTTTTTTTTTCTTTGCACAAAAGGGGTCATAAGAGTACATTATCAGCAATCTAGGGAAATAATGCCCATTATTTCTCTACACCAAGATTATTTCTCATTGTTCATAGATTTTCTAATGAATCTGCAACATTCTTCAAAATATTCACTTTTTTCAATAGCATCTTCTTATCTTCAATCATATATCTCACAAAGTGGTATTGGACATCAATATGTTTTATCATATAATGATAAGCTAGGTTCTTTGTTAGGAGTTTTTCACTCTGACAACCACAATATATCCTGTAACTTGTTGTACCAACCCAATTCCTAAACATAATCTATGTATACATAATACTTCCTTACTTGCATGAGTGGTTTCCATGTATTCAACTTTTATAGTTGGCAGTGCCACTACATATTGGCTTTTGCTCATCCAATTGATTGTTCCTCTAAAAAGGTTAAACACATGCCAACTTATATATATTATATGATATATATCTCTATCACAGTTTGCATCAATAAATCCATGTATTTCCACCCTATCCAATCTTGTTCTTTCTTAGTAGCACAATCGTAGCCATTAGTACCACAGAAATACTTAAAAACCCTCTTTACTACTATCCAATTCTCCTTCCCTAGTTTTGACATATACTTGCTCAATACTCCCACTGCATGTGCAATTTACGATCTAGTACATACCATTGGATGCCTCAATATTCCAACCACACTGACATATGGAACATGGAACATGTATTTTTCCTCCTCCTGTGTCTTGGGACACTAATCCATAGATAAGTTTATACCTACATGAGTAGGCACCTTTATTGATTTACATTCTTGCATATTAAACCTCTATAATATTGTCTCTACATACTTCCTATAACTTAACTAGAGTTTCTTGTTTTCCTTATCTCTTTTAATTTCCATGCCCAAGATAAAATTTGCAACATTGAGATCCTTCATGTCAAATTTAGAAGACAACTGAGTTTTAAATTCCTAGATGATTTCCTTGTCATTTCCACTCAGAAACATATCATCCACATACAAAACAAATAAATAACATGATCACCAACTAATTTGAAATATACAGCGTGATGTGCTTTGATCCTTGTGAATCCAATCCCTCACATATGAGTATCATATTTTTTATCCCGTATCCTTAGTGATTGTTTCCATACAGGGAATTTTTCATCCTACATACTAGTTCTTTCTTTACTTTAGTAACAAAGTCTTCTAGATGTTTCATGTAGATTTATTCTTCTAGATCCCCGTGTAGGATTGTTTTCTTCATGTTCATATGTTTTATCAAAAGTAGCAACAACAGATAAAATAAATCTAATAGAAGTTAACCTGGAAATAGGATAGAAAATATAATCAAAGTCAATACACTCTACATAGGAATAACCCTTTGCCACTAATCAAGCTTTGTATTTCTCCACTTTGTTGTCTAAATTCAACTTCTTCTTCAATACCCATTTGTTGTAAATGGGATTTCTTCCAACTAGAAACTCTACTAGATCCCAAGCCTCATTCTTGTCCAAGGCTACCATTTCTTTAACCATGGCCTTTTTCCATATTTTTCCATCCTATGAATCCATTTACTCTAACAATTTTGGGATCACCATCAATAATAAAAAAATTAAATTTGAATGAAAATGAGGTGGAGTATACCCTTCTAGATTCTTTCTCTCCCAAACTCATTCTCAGTTCTGGAGTCCGTGGTTCTTCTTCTCCTTTCTTGTTCATCTATAGAGTCAGATTCATTACCCTTCAATTCAAATTCTTCTCTTTTTTTCTTTCTCCCTTGGCAGGACCTCCTGTTTGATAGCATATTTGACTTCTCTAAATTCCACATCTTGACTATACACAACCTTCTTATTTATTGGGTTCCAAATCTTATAACTTTTCATATCATATTTTTATCCAATAAAGATACACTTTTTATCTCTCTTATCCATCTTTCTACTATTCTACTTTGGAATGTGTACATAAGCATCATAGAAAAATACAATAAGATATTTAAAAGAAGGTTTCTTACCAGCCTATACCTCATGTGGATTATTTTCATCCAACATTGATGAGGGTGATCTATATACCAAATAACACCCAAATTCCACTTTCTCTACCTAGAATTATTTTCCTAACTCAGCACCATTGAGCATACTCCTTGCTTTCTCCATTAACGTCATGTTCATCCTTTCTGCAACTCCATTCTCTTGAGGTGTGCATGGAGTAATATTTTTCCTTTCTATATTGTAATTCTTACATAATTCTTCAAATTCATTCCCATAGATTTATCCACCATTGTCTGTGCTCAGCACCTTAATTTTTTTCTCTTTCTAATTTTTCAGGAGATCCTTAAACTATTTGAACTTGTCAAAGAATTCATATTTCTTCCTAAGGAAAAAAACCCATGTATTCCTTGATAATTCATTTATAAATGATACATAGTAAACATAAATGATGAACCAACACAACTCCAAACACATCATTATGAGAAAACTATAATATTCTCTCTGACCTTGTAGAACCAGAGGAGAATCTTACACACTTTTGCTTTGGTCCATATAAACAATGTTCACATAAATCAAAATCTAGAGATCAATTAGATGATACGTTCTACCATACCATTATTGTGACATACTCAAAGGCCCTTCTTTCCAACATGTCCCAATATTTGATTCCATAGCCTAGTATTTTTTTTAGAAGCTACAAAAGTTGTTCCTTCTTCTACTTCACTCTTAGGAACAACAGAGCTACTGCACCCACCACTATCTTCCCAATATATTATATAGAGATCCAATCCAAACTCCCCTCAAAAATATTAGTGCTTCTAAAACCATCCTACAAGTATACTTTTCAAACATTACTTCTACACATGCATCAGTCATATTTCTTACAAAAATCAAATTTATGTCTAATCCTAATATGTGTACAACACTAAGGAATGGTCTACTCCTTCCACCCATGAGCTTTAACTTGAATTTTACTTGTCCTATGATTATGGTTTTCAAGTCATCTCTTAACAAAACATCACCACCATCAAATCTTTCATACTCGCAAAACCACTCCCGATAAAGAGTCATATGAAAGGATGGGTCTAAGTTGACCAACCATGTATCATGATCTACATGTATACTTAAAGAATCCAGGTACACTCCCCTTCCTCGTCTAAGGAGGTTTTTACCTCAACAAAAGGAGCATCTTCAAATCCATTTCCTTTCCCAGGAATTTTATATCTACAATATTTCTTGTAATGCCCTTCTTTTCAACATCTCCAACATACCTTTACAAAATTTCCTGGAGATCCCCTACTCAAGGACTTATTTATATTTATATTATGAGATCATTGATCCAAATGGATATTGGTGGCCACCCATCTATTCCACCTAGACCTCCCTAGTAAATTTCATTTGTTTCCTTGTTCATTTTAGCATTTACTATGTTTAGCAATTTTTCGGGCCTTGAACTTCCGGAGCAGTTTTGACCCCCTAAACAGAATTTTTTTGGAGTCCGCGATAGGCTCATAACCATAGGTAGGGGCCTATAGAAAAACCTGTAGTACTCAAAGAGACCTTTCCAAAAAGGTATCGTACGCACCAAACGGAGATAATATGACCAAGTTACGAACCCAGGAAGTTGGCTGCCCAACTAACCCCAACGGTGCCCGCAAACTCTTGGTGTTACATCTCCTAGGGTTAGGGTTTTGGTTGTTTAGGGTTTTCTCATGTTTTCCAATAATAAATAGGCCCTTGAGCCTCATTGTAACACAGTTCAAAGGCATGTAGCCACCACATCTCTTCTCAGAGATAAGCTATCATTGTCCGAGCTATCTTATTCCATTATGTTTGTAAGCATAGTTCAGTATTTTTCAATTAATGAAATGAAGTGTTTTTTTTGCATCTCTGTGTTTATGATTATATATGTAAGTTGTTGCTTTCTTGTTTAAGTTTGAATCAATGGTATCAGAGCGGTCTGCTATTTCTCTATTTTTCTTTGCATGTCCCCAACAAGGTCAGGGTATAAGGAGTTCTAATTTAGGGTGTTGACTTATTATCCCTAATAAGAATTCTATTTTTACCTTTATTTTTCACTTTTTCCTTCAAGGTCGTGGGATTATCCAAGATTAATTATTCAAAAGCATGAATCTATTATGCCAGTGAAGGTTAAACAAAGATAATGTTGGCATGATGTTGAGCCTGTAATGGAATAGCATAGTATTGTTGGGGACTAGGGAATTAGTAGTATTGGCTTTTTTGTGTATAATTATCATACTAGTTGTTAGAAGTAAATGTTCCTGAACTATAGTTTTGGTTTTTCTAGGAGGGGTTCTGTATGTATAGGATGATATGCATACCTTGAGGGGTCATGTTGGGTCCTAGATGTTGTGTGTTATGTCCCCCCTTGAATTTGGGAAGGAGGATTTTGGGGAATATTAGGTGTGGATGATGTCTCAAGGGCATTTTAAGCTATGAGGGCTCCACCATATTAGCTCACATAGTGGATGGTGCCATATGGCGAGGGGGGCATATATAAAGTTTTTTGGAATGGCTAATGGACCCGATCAATCCATATGTGGAATGAGATTCTCTTGGTTTCACTCATTCAAATGGTTGAGGGTTATTAGGGGCATTTGAGAGAATAATGTATAGGTATCTAGACTAAGCATATATCAAATCAAAGTATTGTGATTTAAGTGTGGCGTTTTCCTCAGCTTGGCGAATAGTGGTGGCCACATCTTTGGCGATCAAAGGAAAAGGAATTTTAAAAAATAGTGTAAGAGGAGTTTGTCCTTAACATCAATTTTGCATAGGATACAATGCTAGTTCTACTCTTGGATATGGTCCATGATGTGTGTGGATGTGCTTTTTCTGAACTTTCAGAAGATTTCCAAACTAGTGTCATGGTGAACTAATAACTGCAATAAGGTCAAAAAGGTGCTTGTGATATATGTGAAGTTGGCATGTAACCTTGTGGTTCATTGTTATACCACTTGGATAAAAGTATAATTAACATTATTTGGAAACTAGAAGAAAAACATCTATGATATTACTACTATAGGAGCACCACAAATGAAAATCCATGATATGGTTTTTTGGGTCTTCACCTAACTTTCCCTTGAAGTTGTAAATGTCCAATGAGAGTTAGATTGGCAAGGGGTGGCCAAGATGGATCATGAATAATGGGTTTCTTGGTCAACTTTTTCAAGTATGGGAGATCCACTCAAGCCATATATGAAAAATTAGGCATATAACAGATGGTGGTGGAATGCCCACCATTGGAACTAACTATTAGGAGTTATCTCCTACTGAGGATGAGCTTCCCCAATGGTTGCTATGAGGGATTGAGCCTGAAAAGGATGATCCAAGTAAGGCTAAGACTAACAATGTTCTAATTGGTTATGTCAAAAGACTAGGAATACCTCCCAATACTAGTGAGAGGCCTTATAGGCATTAAGAAAAATGGGATTCTAATGGGTCCCTTATCATTCCTAACTTACCCATGTCGTGTGATCTTAAAGTGGAAGATTAATTTTAAATGTTATTTTGTAACAAGTGGCACAATCAAAGAAAAATATAAATCAATTAAAATGAAAGAATTTAGCCAGTGAATGCAACAATATTGGTATTTCAATCTAAAGTGATAAATATTTTGATAGGGTCAAAAATTTTGCACAATATTTTAAAAATACAAAGAACATGTCCTAAAGGCCTAGAATCCTTCCTCTCAAAATAAAATTGTTCCTTTCAATAGTTTCAATTGTGGGGCATGAATCCACTGGAAGACAAATAATAAAGGTATGAATGAATCAGTTATAATGAGAGGCACTAAGGGCATATATAGAGGAACTAGAAAAATTACCAAATAGTGATTTAAAATATATCTCAAGTTTATATGTAGCCCATAACTTACCCTTTGTAGATGCCCTATTTTTTGCTCACTAAGCTACCCTCTTCAAGTGCAAACAAGTGACTCTAACTCTTCATCAATTGATATTGGACTAAACTGAACAAGAGATGGGTGACTCAGAAAAATTCAAAGCAACAATTGGACCTACGCTTTTATCCCTTCATAGGTACCTCCTAACCTTTGTTTTGTGCACAATTGAAATGAAAGATTATAATCACCCTTGGAAATTTTCTATGTTTCAAATTAGTGGTATGGAAAAAAAAAAAAAGATTCTTATCCCTAAGATCCTAGCTAACACTAAAATATTATTTTATAGCCTCATAAAGGAGGATTTTGGTGTGCTTTATTAGTGTTTCTTTTAAAAGCTAAATTTAGGGTGATGCTCTAGTTTACGTTTGGTTATGGGTGTGATTATAAGGATATTTTCAATACTCTTCAATGTTTTTTGGGTCTTCCAGGTCACGTTTAGACACAAGGGGAAGCGTACTCAAGAGGGGAAAGCTATATTATGAATGAAGTTATAACATCTGGATATTGTAGCGTCCTTTATTCTTGCATAATTAAGTTCTACGTCTGAATTTTTGCAATATTGTGGAAACAAAATTGCCTTAAAAATGAAACTAGCCCTATATTGTAAAAGAATGTGCAAATTTGAGATATTTTCTTATTTTAAACTAACCTAGAAAAATTGTAAAATGTAGATGTACATATTTGGGGTACTTACTCCAACTCATTAATACCTAAGTGATTTTGTATGTAAAAAAAATTGAAGAGATAAACAAGACAAAGATGTGCATGTTTTTGGGGTGCTTACTTCATCCATTAATCCCTAAGTGTTTTTGTGAATTGTAAAGGAGATGAAGAATTTTGTAAGGCATTTTGATCAACCAATGTCACTCAAGAGTCTAAAGTGGAGAGCATACTAAGACAAAAATATTGCTTATGTTTCCATAATGAATAAGGTTTTCATGATTTACAATTATAATCCAAAGGTCCATGTGCACAACAACATAATTAGCCATCTATGTGGCAGTGAAACAAGAGAAGCTTAGTTATTATTTTCCCGTGACAAGTTAGCTAATTAATGTTAGTTTTTGTAGCATTGGATGTGTTCTAGCCATGAAATTTGGTGGAGAGATTAGAATACACGATATCTCCAAAACCGAGAAATTGTTTCTAGAAATTCCGCCTAGAAGTGTCTCAATTAGATTATTAACCAATTTTTAAATATTTCTTAAGTCTAAACTTTGGGAATATGGTTAATTAATCAATATTAATTGAGATAAGGTGAGAATCATCTAGAAACTCATACGGATTGATCCAAAGATGATCCTAGCCATTGATTAAGTTTTAATCTTAGTCATTGGTGCTCCAACAGAGGATTATAAGAGGAGGTCGATGTGGTTATGGAGAAGACACTTGACCAGTTTGATTTGTTATCAGATCAATTTTCAGAGTAGCAACAATCAGCTGTTAGAGAGAGCTAGAGATTGAAGTAGTGAGTGAGGGGCAGAGACAGTAAGGCTAGAGGAAGTATTCCAAATCTAGTGAGTGCATTGGCAGAGAACCATAAGAACCACAGAGAAGCTGACGCAGGGGCGACGTAGGGGCAGTGCAACAGCTTCTAGAGGCAAGTTTGATTTCTTGATAGGGAAATACATCTTCAGTTCCAGACGTCGGGAAGGATTCCTAGAGTGCCCGAGAAGAATTTTACCAGCCAGCAGAAGGCTGAACGACTTCATCAAAGACTAGTCAAAGGCTTGATGTCAAGAAGGCTACACAGAGCAGCGCAGAGGCTAACACAGAGTGTTAGAGGGTTGAGTTTCTGAAGGAAATTTGTGTCAAGGATTGCCTATGGGGTGAGGAAATTCCTCACTAGATTTTTTATAGTATTTTTCTCTATAGGATTGCTAGATTTCAGCATCTAGTTGTATTCATAATTTCTCACTGTTGCATAGTAATAAAAACTTCACTGCAGCATCAATTTTCCCAAGTTGGGTTTTTCTGGTGACTTTTGTCCAAAAATAATTGTGTTATATTTTATGTGTGTACGCTAGCATTTCTTAGCTTCCAACGTTTTATTTTTCCTCATAATTTAATTTGTGAAGGTTGCAATGTGATTTATTCAGTATTTGTTGTAGCAAACAACAAATAAAATGTTAAATAAAATTAACAATTAGGAGAATAATTTCCAATTGTTGCAATAAGGTTCTCGTTTTTGGAATTTTCACATGGTATCAGCGCGTAGTTGATTAGTTGGAGAGCTCAGAGGCAAAAAATAAGGAATTTCGTTGCTCAATGTTGGCAGCAAGCTGAAATTCCCAAGGGCAATGCAGACTTTTTTCTAGGAGGCCGAGTTGCTTGACCAAGACCAATTTTTCTAAGAGAGGCAGAAAAAATTGATCCTTCCAAATCAAGTGATTTTGGAGGTAGAGGGAGAAGCTCATAATTTTCATTGGGCATATCTCTATCTAGACGTAGAGGTTTTTGCAGCAGTTAGCTAAAGAAAATCCAGTATCGAGGTGGAAGAGAGAAGGACACACAGAGGGAAATTTTCCTCAAAGTACTTCTAGTCTCAAGAAGTTTGATTTTCCTTGCAAATCGGCAATAGTTGTGAGCAAATCTTCTCACTCCATAATGGAGTGCAAATAGCAGAGTAGCAGCCAAGCAGAAGGAAAGAGGGAGTTTTTGACAGTTTGTTGAGATGGCCACTACAAGGATTTGTGATCAGGATAGGTTGGATGGAGCTTCCAACTACATCATCTGGAAGGAAAGGATGTCCTTCCTTCTATATGAATATGGCCTAAAAGCCTACATTGATGCGGTAGTGGCCGTTCCTCGGGATGAAAATCAGCAGAAAGAACAAAAGAAAGAGATGTCGCATGAGAAGCGATTGATCCTAGATGGAATCAGGGATCATGTTGTCTCACATATAGCTGGCAAAGTTACCACCAAGCAAATGTGGGATGCTCTCTCCACGTTGTACCAAGGTACTTCTGAGCAATGGAAGATGTACCTAGAGGAGAAGTTGAGGCTCATCCGAATGTAAAAAGGGGAAGGCATAGATCCCTTCCTTACCATGATTCTTGAGGTCTAAGACCAGTTGTCAATTGTTGGGGAAGTGCCTCAACCAATGGAGCTATTGCGATTGGAACTCAATAGTGCCTCAGAGGATTGGCAAGTCTTTGTCCAAATCACATTTGGCAAAGATAGGCTACCAACTGGGATAGAATGTGGGCCAATTTGAATCAGAAGGAGTTGAGAAGAGCTATGCTAAATATCTCCATCAGTGGCCACAACAGTGGATCAAAAATGGCGAAGGAGGAGGATGACGTGGCCCTCACAGCAAAGTGTCCCAGTTAGGGATAGGGGGAGCAGAGGAAGAAGAAGAAGGACATGTCAAAGGTCAAATGCTTCAGATGTGGTGAGCTTGGTCACTACAGTACCCAATTTCATCTCAAGAAGAAGGACAAGGAGGAGAAGCATGACCAGCAGGAAGCTTCAGCAAAGATCGATAGGATTTCCTCCAGGTTGGAGGAAGACTTCGCTATGTTTGTTGATATACCTCTAGGAGTGAAGTGGGGTGACTTGGTGTTGTAGCCCAAGTGCTACAGATGGGTCTGATCCTTGAGGACTCAACCCCATGGATCAATACCTAGCTATGGGGGCCCACAATATTCAATAGTAGGATGGATTAGTGGCAGTTGATGCATTCAGTACCAGAGTGACAGTTGTAGACTAGTAGTAATCAGATGTTGGGGAGTGCAATGCAGAGTTGGCAATAGTGCAGTTGGCATAGTGCATAGTCAGCAGTAGCACAAATTCTTTAGTGACAGTGCATATGCTAGTATTAGTCAGAGACTCGGGAGACATATGCATCATACTAAACACAGTTGATTCAATATTTTGGATGTTTTTCAGTGGCAAATGTTGTAGTTGCAGTAGCAACAGATGAAAGGGATTTGCAGTGCAGATCCAGTGTTGACAGTAGTATGGCAGTGTCAAAAACAACATAGATGCATTGTATATCATATTTTCGCAGTGGTTGGTGGGTCGTATGACCAGTCACCAGTACTGTGATAGGAGATGATGCAGAGACATGGTTATTGTGGCAGGATGTGCAGCACTATAACACATTCCTTGCTAAGAAGGAGTGTTATTTTTTGTAGCATCAGATGTGTTCTAGCCACAACATTTAGTGGAGAGACTAGAAGATATGAGATATCCAAAACCCAGAAATTGTTTTTGGAAATTCCACCTAGAATTGTCTCAATTAGATTATTAACTGGTTTTTAAATATTTCCTAAGTCTAAACTTAGGGAATATGGTTAATTAATCTATATTAATTGAGATAAGGTGAGAATCATCTAGAAACACACATGGATCAACCCAAAGATGATCCTAGCCATTTATTAAGTTTTAATATTGGTAGTTGGTGCTCCAATAGAGGATTATAAGAGGAGGTCGATGTGGTGATGGAGAAGACACTTGAGCAGTTCGATTTTTAGAGTAGCAGTAATCAATTGCCCGAGAGCACTAGAGATTGAAGCAGCGAGTGAGGTGAAGATACAGTGAGGTTGGAGGAAGTATTTTAGACACAGTGAGTACATTTGCATAGAGGCAAAAGATCCACAGAGAAGTTGGCGTAGGGGTAGCGCAGTAGCTTCTAGAGGCAAGTTCGATTTCCTAGGAGGGAAAGACATCTTCAATTCCAGAGTTTAGGAAGGAGTCCCAGAGTATTGGAGAAGCATTTATCTAACTAGTAGAAGGCAGAACAACTTTATCAAAGACCAATCAAAGGCTTGACGTCAACTAGGCCATGTAGTGCAGTGCAGAGGGTGATGCAGAGGGCCAGAGGGCCGAGCTTCTGAAGGCAAGTTCTGTCGGGGATTACCAGTGGGGTGAAGAAATTCCTCACTAGATTCTCGCCAGTATTTTTCTGAGTAGTATTTCCAGATTTCGGCATCCAATTGTACTCAGAATTTCTCACTGCTACATAATAATAAAAAACCTCACTGTTGCACCGATTTTCCCAAGTTGGGTTTTTCTGGGGACATTTTTCCAAAAATAATTGTGTTATATTTTATGTGTGTGTGCTAACATTTCTCAGCTTCCAACGTTTTATTTTTCTGCATAATTTAATTTGTGAAGGTTGTAGTGTGATTTATTCAGTATTTGTTGTATCAAATTACAAATAAATTGTTAAATAAAGTTAACAATTAGGAGAATAATTTCCATTTGTTGCAATAAGGTTCCGGTTTTCGGAATTTTCACACTTACTATGCAAGAATGGGGCCTAAAGACTAAAGATTGTGCACTTGCAATTTTCAATAAATTATAGCTCTAACTCCAAACTGAAACGTTTGTTAAAAAACCAAATTAAATGAATTGTGTGAGTTTGTGTGCAAACAAACACACAAATCACACAATAGAAAAATGAGATAGCTATGGAAGTTGCACAAATCTCAAAGAAATGGTTATGCAAGTCATTATTATGTGGAAACGTACATTTTACATTGACAAATTATTGAAAAATGGCTCCCTTCTTTCTAATAGAATTATTGGATGCTTGCAAGACAATGAAAGTTATAGAGAAGGTCCTAACGACCTAAAGAAGGAAAATGGTGGATTGGAACCCAAGTGGGAATCACTAACATTTTGGGGGTAATTATCACAAGAGGGAGAAAATTATCCCCTTTGATTTTTTATTTGTGTAGCCTGGGAGGTCATACCACTTTCCTAGGGTACTGGGTTTGGGAGAAATTGACCCACAAATGTGGCCTATGAGAAGTGTACCTAAGAAGTGGATTTTGTACCCAAAATTGTGGGTGCAAAACCAAGTGGTGAAATTGATGGTTTAATAATTGAGAGGATGTGGGGCACCCTTGAAGGGCTAAGGGCACCAAAGGCTTCAATGATGTGGCATTGGATGAATGAAATAAATTGTTGTCTTATGTTTTGTGGTATTTAAACAAATTGTTTAGGTTGGCTTCAACACATATGGTGCTTCCGTTGGTGGCTAAGAAACCCATCAAGAACACTATAAATAGAAGGAAAGTTGATCTCATTCATCTCACGTCACAAGTGCTCTCATCAAGGAGAAGAGTAATTTGATCTGATCGTAGACCTAAAGGAGCTAATATGAAGTGGAGAAAGGGACGAATTTGGTATATTTTCTATATTTTGGATGGGTCGAGTTAGGGCATTTGTTGAACATGTGATTGGGAAGAATTTGGGCACATGTTTGAGGTGAATTCTCTGCGTTAAGGTCGAAGTTTTTATCTGCAATTTGAAGGAGGTTCAATCCCCTATATGTGTGTTGGATAGAGGTCTTAATACCCTTTGATGTAGCTATGATATGGGTCGAAGTTCATTTGAGGCAAAGTGCAGTAGTGAAAGATCTTGAGGAGAGAATTTTGTTGGTTTTGGAGGTTTGTTCTAGCCAAGTTAGGGAAGTCCTATGGCTATTACAGGAAGCCCTAAAGATAGTCAAATACCACAACTATTTTTGTGCAAAAATTCATTTATTTTAGGATGGTTGGTGTGGGTTTTTTGAAGAGGTAAGGTGATTAGTCTTCTTGTGCATGATTTTTATGGTGATGTAGTCAGGTTTTGGACAATGATAATAGAAACCCTTAGTTACAGTGGTATTTTGTGTTAAGCCATTGTAAGTGGACTATTATAGGTACCATAAGATCAATCACTTTATAAGGAGAGTAAAGGACTGAGTGAGTGTTGGTTGGATTCCCTAAGTATTGTTAACAAGTAGTAGATTTTTGACAGTTAAGAGGGTTGGTTATTGAGCCCTAGTTCAATGATTTCTTAGTTGGTAAATCAATGATAAGAGGGTTGGTTGTTTGAGCCCTATATCTATGAAGTGGAGTAGCATATCAAAGATACGAGGGCAACTTGATCAAGCCCTAATTTTGGTCATATTTGGTGCAATAGAGAGATAAGAAGAGGATAGAGTTGAATACCCTATGAGTTGACTATCTTGGTGGAGCAGGAGAGTGGCTAAAGGGAAGTTTGTCGGAGCCTGTGATTAGTCTCTCTTGGAGCAGTAGGAGGATTGATAGATGCATTATTAACAACTGAATATGCAAGCATTCTGAAGTGGTAAAATTCTTATGAGTAGCAGAAGAGGGGGCAAAGCACCTACTAGATGTGTTCAAGGTATGTAGACTGAAAGGGTTGTGGAAGTGCTACATTAGCAAGTAAGTCAAGTGTACCTTTTTCAGGGACAAATTGGTAGTCATAGGTTGTTGAATCCAAGCCCTAGTCATTGTTGTATCAAGGTTGTATGCAAGGGTCATGATCCCTGGTGTGAGAGCCCTATGTTTGTTGTATTTATATTTGTAATATAACAGGTTTTGGATTGAAAATTTGTCTTGTGCACTGATTTGATTCACCGATATATGTTTTTCACTATGCAAAGTGCTTGTGTTGTGGCATTTTAGTGTGTTTGTGATCATGGTCTTAGACAAGGCCTGATTCTAAAGAGAGGTGAAAAAATAAACATTGATGTAGGCAAGCTACAATATTATGGATAAAAAATTGTTAGTAGAGTGAATCCATTAAAAAATTAAGATTGCAAGTGAAAAAAAAAAGATACATGCTAGAACTACAAACTCAATAAACAAAAAAAAGGGAAGCAATGATACTTCATATATTACCAATGAAAAAGATTAGGAATTGAGATATACCACCTAGAAATAATTATTGAGCTAGTGAACTTTCATACTCTACTTGGGAGGGTTCTTTTTCTCTGTAAGTAGTCTCTATCTTTCTCTCAATTGAAGAAGTGCCTTTGTCTCTTCAAGGAAAAATCTCAAATGAAATTCTGAATGTATGGATTATCAAGATGAATGCACAAGTTAAGAGGGCTTTGTGTTCATCTCAATGACATGGCTTTTCTCAATTATTCTTCCTTGAATTGTTGATCCATGGCTCATATTTATAGGACAACTTCAAGCCCAATTAAAATAAGTTGCAAATGTGAATGGACCCAATTTGAATTTTAGTTCCTAATGCTTGAAGAAAATTGGGACTACTAATGGATTAATCTTTAATGGTGGTAGAGCTCAAGGTATCATGTACACTAGCTCAAGAGTACCTTTGTAGGCCTTTATGCCTTCAATACGAACATTGATTGAGATTGACCCATTTACAAAATTGCATGGCTATCAAAGGAATAGTCATGCAAATAATGCAAAACTCAAGTACGCAAGTCACACAATTGAATAAAAACCCATTTTGTACGGTTTTGAGTACTCGTTTTGGGGTGGTGTATTATTTTCATGAGGTATCACTTTGTTATGTTGTTTAGATGATGTTCCCCATGATCACATGTATAATTTGTGAGTGATTTTTAAGTGATAACACTAATCATTTGGAACTTGATCTGAATTCTTGGGAAAACTTGTAATTGTTATGCAACCTTCCTCATCATTTAAAACATATTTTGATTTGTTTCATTTACCCATTTATTCAAGAGGTTTATGTGTCAAGTTATATGACTTTTATGTGTCATCTGTGAGCAAATTATAAGTTAGTTAGATGCTTAAATAACATGAACAACAAATAAAATTGTAGACATCATACACAGTAGACTCACAACAAATAATTGATCAAGGAGTTCACCCTCCAGTACTGGGCTACATTTCCTATGACCTCCATCAATGGCTAGGCCCTCTTTGGAATTATTGGTCAATGTCTAATTACAAGCATCTGCTACACTCCAATGGCTTTTAAAATTGTACCATTGGATTCATAAGACCCAAAAGCTCCAAAAATGATTATTAGATCTCTGAAAATTGACTCTAGCTTAACTGTGTTGGACCTCCTCCACTGGTGGCCTTGGGCTTCTTTAACTTCAACATGGAAATATCATGCACAGATATTCTTCTTTGCCTCTGCAACCTACACCAATGAGTTCATAATGTTGAAATCATCTAGGAATGACTATTCATTTTCCAAAATTGGTCAAAAATTGAGCAAGATATGCTTCATTCAATTTTTCCCTAAGAAACCATGTTAAATCTAGAGAAGACTCTTGTTAGCACTGCCAAAAATGGAAAACTCATCGAATTTGGCATGCCTCCAAAACTGCCGCCAACATAAACTACAGATTAATTAAGGCTAAATGGGATTAGTGGCACTAATCGAGCTTAATGGTTTGGCGCTGGCCCATGGTTTTGAAATGTGGTCGTATGGAGAGGGGGTTGGCCCATAGGGTTGGCTCCCTCCTCTCTCGTCGTCGCAGTCAATGTAAGTTTAAATGTATTTTCATGGCCATCGTTTACAAAGACCCGTGATTGGTCCGATGGTAATTCACAGGAGTTGGGAGGGGAAGGTCACGGGTTCGACTCACCCTCCGCCCATCCCATATATATTTTGCCACCATATATAAAACACATTGCGCCATTCGAATATTTGGAATTATATGTGGATTTGGATATGATAGTTCAGATTTTATATGCAGATTTGGATATTATAGTTCGGAATTTATATATGGTTTAATATTTAATATTTAATATATAATAATAATATAATATGATAATTAAAATCCTATAATATATATATATATATATAAAAAATACACAATTTCCCACATAATATTCACTATGAACCAATAATTCCACCTTGGAGTACATTGGGCAATTTCACCTTCACACAACCAAACTGGCGAATCCTTAAGTGACACTTGTCACAGCCTCATTGGGAAAAAACTAAAGAAGATTCCCATCATGCTTACTGTACTTCCATGTCATAATTCTGTCATGTTCTGTAATTTTTTTCGTTGTTTAGGAAAACGAACAGCAGGTTTTTTTCTCCTTCATCCGAACTTCATTTTCAGTGAAACGAATTGCGTTGTGATCGTACTGACGAGATGGATGTGGTAGTTCAGGTTTCGAGCCAATCTAAGAACTTTGGTTTTTGAGCTAAATATTGAGCACCTGATCATTCCTCCCCACTAGAAGCCTTTTGGACCCCAAAAAATACTATCAATTGATCATCAGGTGAGGGTACAACTCCCTCAAGTACAATAAGCACAAAAACATGTATGGGTACATAAGCACTGAATTGACAAATTTGCTACAAATGAAATGAGTAACATACTCTACTTTCACACACCTTCATAGTGAAATTATGCAACATCAAGAATGCTTTCAAAAGAAATGCATTGACATACAAACTTGCAACCACAAATTGCCTTATTTTGTTGCATTAAAGTGAGTCAAACAGAACTCTTCTTTCAATAGAAAAGTAATGCATCCATAAGACAAAGAAATGCATTTATCAACAAACCAAACTAGCATTGTAATGCTTCAAGAAAAATTTTGTTGCGTATATGTGATTTATTTATGAACATCACTTTTATAAGTTACCCAACTCTAGGGCTATGCAACTAGTACAAACTGAAATTTGTAAACTTCAACTGGACAAATAGTTTGCCCATTTCTTATCCAACCAGGTGAATGAACCCTCTATTTGAACTTTCTCTTCTTCTGCAGTTGTTTCAAGGATGGTTGCATCTTACGCCACTTTTTTTGTTGTCTCTTCCTCTTTTGGCGCTTGCATGATATGCTTGCCCTTACCAGGATGAAGATGTGGAAACAATCTCCACCACCCAAAGTTCCAATTCCAGCTGCACTTGAAACTCCTCAAGTTTTTCCTTCAACTGAGATTGAATAAGTACAAGCAGTACCAATTTCTGAACTTGAATCCATAGCCATTATGTTTGGAGAAAGAAAGCCTGAAGGTCCCTCTTCAGAAGAGGAAGAATTCAATAAAGCTTTCTATAGTTTGACTGAGATGGTTAAAGTCCTCTATGAAGAGAGGAAGACCAGATTGGTTGGAGAGAGTTCTTGATCTGAATTCTTGGGAAAATTTGTAATTGTTATGCAAGCTCCCTCATCAGTTAAAACATATTTTGATTTGTCTCATTTACCCATTTATGCAAGAGGTTTATGTGTCAAGTTATATGTCTTTTATGTGTCATGTGTGAGCAAATTATAAGTTAATTATCTGCTTAAATAACATGAACAGAAAATAAAATTGTAGACATCATACACCGCAGACTCACAACACATAATTGATCAAGGAGTTCACCCTCCGGTATTTGGCTACATCTCTTAGGACCTCCATCAATTGTTAGGCCCTCTTTGGAATTATTGGTTAATGTCTGGTTACAAGCATCTGCTACACTCCAATGGCTTTGAAAATTGTACCATTGGGTTTAGAAGACCCAAAAACCCCAAAAATAACTATTAGATCTATGAAAATTGACTCTGGTTGAACTGTGTTAGACTTCTTCCACTGGTGGCCCTGGGCTTCTTTAACTTCAACATGGGAATATCATGCACAGAAGTTTTTATTTCCATCTACAACCTACACCAATGAGTTCAGAATGTCAAAATCATCTAGGAATGACTATTCATTTTCCAAACTTGGTCGAAAATTGAGCAAGATATGCTTCATTCAATTTTTCCATAGGAAACCCCACTAAATCTGGAGAAGACTCCAATTAGCACCGCCAAAACTGACAGTGCCGCTGAATTTGGCGCGCCTCCAAAACTGCCACCAACATAAACTACGGATTAATTAAGGCTAAATGTGATTAATGTCGCTAATTGATCTTAATGGTTTGGCACTGGCCCACGGTTTTTGAAGTGTGGTCGTATGGAGAGGGCATTGTCCCGCAGCGCTGGCTCCCTCCTCTCCCACCGTCGCAATCAATGTAAGTTTAAATTTATTTTCGTGGCCACTGTTTACAAAGACTCGTTCTTGGTTCGATGGTAATACACAGGAGTTGGAAGTGGGAGGTCATGGGTTTGACCCGCCCTCCCTCCATCCCATATATATTCTACCACCATATATAAAACACATTGCACCATCCGAATATTTGGAATTATATGAGGATTTGGATATGATAGTTCGGATTTTATATGCGGATTTGGATATTATAGTTCGGAATTTATATATGGTTTAATATTTAATATTTAATATTTAATATATATATATAATAATAATATATTATAATATATGATAATAAAAATTATATGATAATTAAATCATATAAATATATTATATATACACAATTTCCACATAATATTCACCATGAACCAACAATTCCACTTTGGAGGACATTGGGCAAGTTTACATTCACACAACCAAACTAGTGAATCTTGAAGTGACACTTGTCACAACCACATTGGAAAAAATCTGAAAAAGATTCCCATCATGCTGATTGTATTGCCATGTCATCATTCTGTCATGTTCTGCAATTTTTTTAGCTATTTAAGAAAACAAACAATAGGCATTTTCTCCTTCATCCGGACTCCGTTTTCAGTAAAACAAATTGCGTTGTGATCATCTTGATGAGACGGACGCAATCGTTTAGGTTTTGAGACAATCTGAGAACTTTGATTTTGGAGCTAAATATTGAGCACCTGATCAAAACCAAAGATGAAAACAAAAACCAAATCATGTTAATGAATTTATATTGAAGGAGTTTACTCTTAATATGACAATACATTATGAATGCACCATTTTTTTTAAATCCTCAGAGGGTCTATATTGGCAAGATAGACATGTCATAGGTATATAATTTATGGAGAAAAAGGATGATCATAAAACAATAAGTTTTCTTATCATCAATTATGGAAATACAACAATGAGATGTTTATGTTTCAACATCACTATTATGTTACTAATGTTAATATCGCTCATTAATTCCATCATAGTATGCATGGGTAGTGGTTATTTGGGGTTTCCATCTAATGATGTGCATCACTAGGAAACTTGGTTATGGTGGAAGAATAAATTTTAATATATATTATATTTATTATAATAAACATAATTAAATAAATAAATCCAATAAATAAATAATAATAACAAATAATAAATGAAATTATACTTATTTAAATAAATAAAATTATTATTAATTTAAATTATCATTTATAAGCCGACTACAGAAGAAGACATCAAATATCTTTTTCAATAACTATTAATAAGGCTCTGCAATTTCACGCTATCTCCTCTCAAATACAAATCTCATTACTCTGATGATGGACTCACTAAGCTAGTCCGAAACGTTGGTTTCAAAATTGTTCACAGGTTTTTCCACGAAATTAAAAATAAATTTTAAGGTTAGTGCCCTGATGGCCAAGGACAATGGTTCGAATATGATACTATTGTTGAAATGTCTCATTACTTCCAATTTACTTGCCCCTTCACAATGCTTGAATCTAGACCTTATGATATATAAAATGGAGATTGTCACAATGCTTGAGAGTCCCTTTATCACATCGTTGTGTTTATTCTCATATACTTTGGATGCACTGTGATAACCACATTCCATAAGATAAATATGCCCTTCAACTTTGTCTTCATGAACTTGAGTTCAACAAACATTCAATCCTCAAATCATCCTATGTGTTCTGAAATTTGCAAACAATATAAATTCCTATACACACATTCCTTGATTACTCTAATAATTATACAATGAAAATCATATTGGCTTTATTTATTCAAGAGATGTTTTGATTTTGGAAAAAGACCCTCAAATCTTGGTTATCTGTGTTGTCAATTATGGACATGTGACTTCATGCTTTTGGAATTCAAATGGAACACATCACAAGAGGCCTTGGGACCAAGTTGAATATAAGGGAATGGTCAAGAATAAGAATCATAGACTTTAGTGACCACTATTAGAGATCAACACAAATATTATCACCAATTATTTTCATTGTTAAATTAAGGAGATTAGATGATGAAGTGTTTTCAATTTTTTGGACCCAATTTTAGGTTTTTCCCATTCTTCCTTCTATTTTTTTTGGTGTTATTTTGTTGGAGATGCACTGAGCCTTCTCTGTACTTTCTATATCCATGAACTAATCCCATTGGTCATTGATTACTAATTAAACACTTTTGATAAACATGTCTAAATAACCATTGTTATGCACAATATTTGATTGTTGGAAATGCCTCCCACACTACCAAAGTCACCCTTTTCTTGAGAGGCCGTGAGTGGGGGTTGCCTATTCCACCAAAGTCACCCAAGGCTTTCCCTTAAACCCATCTATTTTTTGCAAACATGGGCACACAATTATCAGTAGAGGAACCTGAACCCTAATGGGGGGAATAAAAAAAAAAAAAAACCCTTTTATTCTATTATTGGTGCCATTGGTCATTTTTTGCCACAAATGTACATTAATATCTAAATTAAATTAACTATATTGTTCAATTCTCTTCCATACTTATATTTCCACAGTGTTTCAAAGGAAACCCTCATAGAAAACCCTCAAAATACTTTCTCATGATCCATGGATGGTAAAGGAGGTAAACCATCAGCCTTGATTACAAAACCTAACTCCAGGGGGATCAAAAAAGTCAAACATGTTCTCTCCCCAAGTTTGGTGAAGAAATGTCATGTCTAACTCATGACTACTTAAGCTAATCTCTAAGGCTAATACAATTTCCATAGTTACTTTGATTTTGATTTTAATATAACACCAAAGTATTGTGGCCATTTTATATTGGGTCCCATTAACACTTTATTCATTGTTGCATCTCATTCCCCTTTTTTCTTTCATTCATATTTTTTCAACAAGATATTGTTTCCATCCTCAATTTTGTGTGAATAGTGTGTTTGTTTGCTTGTTCATTCTTTCATTTTAGTTTCAATTATTTCCATAAATGTGAGCATTGAGCTAGTAATATTAACCTAAAATCTAAGTTAATAAATGACATAGTAAAATATCATTTAAAGCCAGTGGTGATGGAGTGTTCCACTAAAATATCCACAACACTTTACAGATCATGGGATATGGTTGATCTCCAAAATGATGTCACAATATTTCATTACATTCAAAGTGAAAGTTGAATAAATCTTTCGAAAAATAATGACTTAAACTTTTTCTTTTGCAAGGGGAATCCAAAATTTTCAACCTATCCTTACATTGTTTTCAGGATACAACACCATTTCGCAACTTTTTTCTAAGTATAATTGTTTCTTTGTACTTCCAAACATTGTTTAGCAATAGCCAGCCTTACATTTTAATATTCCATTTTTTATTTTATTCCTTTACAAAATTAACTTTTTTGTATGCGAAAGAAATGAACTATTCCTTTAAAATATCAATAATACTTTAAAGATCATTTCATTGAAATATCAACAGCACATATCTACGACACTTTATAGATCAACAACACTTTGCCTATCTTTACATTGTTTTCACAATACAGCACCATTTTGCAACTTTTTCTAACTATAATTGTTTCTTTGTACTTCCAAACATTGTTCAGTAATAGCCAACCTTATATTTTAATATTCTATATTTTATTTTATTCGTTTACAAAATAAATTTCGTTTGCAAGAGAAATGAACTATTCCTTTAAAATATCAATAATACTTTATTCAAATATCAACAGCACATATCAACAACACCATCACTTTACACTTTACAGATCAACAACACTTTGCATCAATAATACTTTATTCAAATATCAACAGCACATATCAACAACATCATCACATCAACAGCACATATCAACAACACCATCACTTTACAGATCAACAACACTTTACACTTTACAGATCAACAACACTTTGCATACCATTACACTAAAATATTGACAACACTATACAAATCATGAACCATGACAGAGCCTAAAATGAAGCCACAATCTTTCATTTAATTCAAAGTGAAAGTTGAATAAACATTTTTTTAAATAAAAACTTTGACCTTTTTACTTATATTTTGAAATTTCCTATAATCCATATTTTAAGAAAAATTAAATCCCCATTATTTTTTAAGTAAGATTTGCTGATATATTTGTTGTTTTTTAGAAATGGTGTTAATTTTCTAAATATATTATTAAGAAAGATTTAAAATTCCTCGTAAAAATATACACATCAATTATATTTATGTGGGATACAATAGTTTTAGTATAAACATTTTCGAACCATTTAGCTGTGATCCCTAAATAATTTTCTAGAGAACAATTTTTCTCAATACCATTAGATATGATAAAGATATTTTAAAATTCCAACATAAATTTAAGTAAAAAAAAAAACCAACCCCTTCTTATAAAAATCATGTTTAACAAGGATATTAACAATCTTATTATTATTTAGAAAACCAATTATTGATTTATTTAAAAAAATTGTTGTTTTTAAAAGATGGTGATTGGGCTTTTAAAATGCAACACCGATCTGTATAGAAAAGTGTTGAACCTACTAATTTTATAAAATACTATTTTAAAATATTTATTGAAATTATCTTTGGTATAAAAAGTATTACTGCTATTTTAAAATACTAAAATAAATTATCTTACACAAATTAGAACTTTAATTAGAACCATTATTTTAAAATATTATTGTTTTCGAGATGCAACATCAGCTTGTAAAATTGATAGTTGCTTTTTTATATTTCGCAACATATTATAAAATAACCTAAATAAAGGTACTTATATGTGAGTTTCTTTTTAAATCAAAAAATTCAAACTTCTGACATCGTTTAGCGAACTCTTCAAACTCCATGAGTAACTAAAATGGGAAAAACTGCCTTGAACGGATGTTGCCATTAACAAAAGGAAACCATAAATTTCACATTAGACGTAACAAACTTACCCAAAATGAACTACAACATATTTGAATTATTCAAAGGGCATTTCACTTTTAAGCATAACAAACTTGATGATAATATTTTTCTCTTCGATTTCGGGTTCAATAAGATACCTCGTAAACCCTTATCACACTTTTTAAACGAAAGCAATGTTGGAGATAGTAGAATTGCAACATTTTTGCCTTGCCTTTTTGGATTGAAATGTGGTATATTTTCTGCGCGAGGAGACAGTTTAAAAAAATCTTTACCAAATTTGAAGGAAAATTGTGAACAGAACACTAAAGAAAAAAGCATCAAAGCAACAAAAAAACGTCCCGGGTTAGTTAAACGTACCCCTGCGCTTTTTTTAGCCTACACCGTTGAGGGCTTAATATTGGGACCTGACCACTTTGGCCACCATGGAAATTAACAGTTGGCATCCTTGATGGATATTTTTAAATGGGATACCTAAACCCAAAAGGTTGGAAGGCTCACCATATATGTATACAAGAGTAGAGAGTGGAATAACAATTTTGGAAATGTATACTCCAACAATTTTGGAAATGTACTCCAAAAAGATTTGCAGACCTTTTAATCCAAAAGACAAAAGTGAGAATAACTAACTTTCAATTTCAATTATGGGCCTCTGTTTCACTCCTGTTTCAAATTCAAGACTTACCCACAAAGATGGTTGACACTGGATTTAATTCATCACTTTTATAGATACTTATAAAGTTCAGCTTTTATTCCTCTTCCAAAGGAATCTCTATCATTACCTTATTACAAAAGCAGACGGCATACATATTCAAAATAAGAAAGCGGTGCCTTTAATTTAAAAATTAACAGGATGGCCTTGCAAAAGAATGAATCTTTACCTTCGTTATGGAGTTGAACAGGGAGAATGGAGAAAATCAGACTCAGATTAACATATGCGGGCGGAAATAAATCTCATATACTCTGTAAGTAAAATTTTGCTAAAATTGTGCACCAATCAAGAAAAGAGGACATCAAAACTACACTGTACTTTATCTCCTTAGGAATGGTAACAGGAGGGGTGGACAATGTAGAGCTTATACGTTAAGCTCAACTCTGAAATTTGAAAGAAATTTGAAAATAATTCTGCATGGATATTACAAATTTCATATTTCTTGCAACTTACAGACCGCTGAGAGATCAAGAGCTTCCATCTGTAGACGAACTTACATATACCTTAAACTAATTTCTATAGGTTTCTGTATTTTTTATGCAAGAATAGTGTGTTAGCCTATAGGAACTTGGAGGGAGTTTTAGTTTTTGGGGCAGATGGGGATGAGAGAACAGAGCGGCATAGATTTGGTCTCATCCAAAGGGGGCAAGGAAAAGACACTGTAGGTAGAGCTCCCTCTGCGTATTTCTTTCATGGTCCGTAGCGCAGCCATGGTGCTTCTGTATATGCTTTCCATACCTTCCGCATCACAATCCCCATCCTCATTCCCCCTGCCTTTAAACAATGCATTCTCCTCCCCAAATTCCTCTTTGGTCGTTGCCGCCAGCGGTACTCGTAGCCTCTGCGAATCGCTTTTACCAGCAGAAGAAGATGTTTCTGCATGGTCTCCATTGCTGGACGGACTTGCAGGTACTTGAAGAACGCTTTGAGGGTAATCTGGAAATAAACTTTGGAGTGTGTTCTCACATTCTCTGATGAGCTTAGAGAGTTGTTCAGTGGTGAAAAAGGGTTGTTGCAGGACCTTCTGAATGAACGGATGGCGCAGTAGCCCGCCTGTTCTCTTGTCATATTTCTTCAAAATCTTCGCAAGCCCTGTAACCCCGGTATTAAAATTAGGGTTTTGAAAATTTGTAGCTGAGGATAAATCCAGGAGAATATGCTCATGGCCCGAGAATACAATGAAATTATAGACGATGTTAATTAAGTGTACCTGTATAGTTGAGAGCGCTGTAATTCTCGAGCAGAACCATCTCGCCATGAAAATTCACAATGTCTTTCCTCAATTTGATCATTTCTTCGTTGTACTCGGTTTCGGAGAAAACTGCTCCGTTCTGTCTACTGTTGCTCTTCAACCTTTCGATCCTGTCCTGCAACTCCTGTTGTACAGTGCATTAAAACCAGTTAGTTAAAGAATAAAAAGACACCGCTCAAATCCATTCCACTACAAAGCTAGTAAATAAACAAAAAAGTTTTAATCCGAGCGGAGGGAACAGCATCTCATCTCATTTTTGATAGTCGGTTGTAACAGCTTAAACCACAGCAGAGTTTGATGTCACTACATAACAAAATGGAAGAACGGTGCACTGCTACAGGATATAACTAACCCTGGTCTTATATGTTTCCCCCAATAACTAATGACATATTCAAATGTAATCACAAATTCTCAGTTTCTGAAAAATAGATATTCGCAAGGACTAGGTTATCTAGAAGCTATCAACTGCTTATGTTAAACATTTTAAACCTTTCAAAGAATAGAAAACCTAGTTAAATTATAAATTTTCAGAGAGTAAGCTGGACAACCTAATACTTCGAAACTGCAAGAAATAAACAGTAAGCTGGACAGCTTAATACTGCGACACTGCAAGAAAGAAAACGGTTTAGCAATCTCAAGAATTGCACCAATTCTAGAGCCCGACGCCAAAGATATTTTGAAAATAGTCCCAGAGAAATCGCGACTTCTCAATTTCTTGATTCACGAGGAGTAGCTTAGCTAGATGCTATCAACTGCTTATGCTAAACATTTTTTTTATCTTTCAATGAAATAGAAAACCTAGCTAAAATCTGAAATTTACATAAATAATTACACCAATTCCAAGGGCCGAAGCCAAATCTTCCAATTCAAGATAACCAGACAATACGTACCTTCTGACGGATGATGTATTCTTCTTCTTGCTCCATAAAGAAGGCATTAAACTTGTCGATCTCAGCATTCAGCAAATCAACAAAGTCAGACTCCTCCGCAGTCATTTTTCTCTTATTGCATTCGAAATCTAGAACAAAGGCGGGTAGATAGTCATCTGAAGCAGCGCCTGCTTCAACAGGTCCGGCAGAGACCTTTTGCCTTTTGTTGGGAAGTTCATCGGAACCGACCCGGCTCTCATCGCTACCAAAGGAAGGCGAAGCCTCCCTTGCAGTAGACATAGAATTGACGAGCTTCTTCAAGTATTTATAAGCCAGGAACTTATCTCGCCATTTTGGCAATGTATCCTCGATCTGACTCTTCAATCTTTTGCCAAACTTCATGATCTCAGTGCCAAAAAGTTCTCCTCCTCCCAAAAGAATTATACTCTGCAAATTACAATAATACCGCAGGCCTCACTGCCAGAGAAATGCTTCCATTTGACCAGAAGAAGTCATTTCCGCCTAAGGAACCAGAATACCAAAGAAAATACCTGTCTAGCGTCAAGGGTCAAGAAACGGAGATTTAAAGATCTAAATCCATCGCTAAAGCCAAGAGTCCAAGCAAGAACAGGAAGCCGTAAGGTCACGAGTTCGAATCGTCATAAGTGTCGAAACCCCAAAACCAGTGGAATTTCCTCAGAGTACAAACTGTAGCTGCAAAAACCATGGGCTCACATTAAAGAGCAAACAAGAATCATAAAATTGGTCACAAGTCCAGTGGTTTGCCAGGAAAGATTGGAGTCGAGGGTGGATTAAATAGCACTTTATGTTCAGACAAGCCGCAGCATTTAATGGGGACGCAAGCGACCAGGATCATGGTAATATTCCTCGGAATATATCTCAGAATATGCCAAGCTCAGATCTCGACTTCAACCTGCCAAGAAGCATATATACAAAGTATATTCTTATTCATCTTTTACTCGTTCACTTCACCTGCTCCCCCGCAGCAGGTCCTGACCAATCAAACCCTCGGTCATGTTGACCATGAGAGGAGTTGGGTTGTTGAAACTTTGGTGCATGACATCCTTACAAATCAAGATTTATGTTATAGTCCGTAAACCATAATCATAAACGTCTGGTAGTGGAAGCCGTTACGCGGTGGGTCTGTCATGGGGACGCATGGTTCTCGGAAAGTTGCTTGCCTCGACACGTTTCCAGGCAACCTGGTATTTTAATAAGGGTTTCAAGGGTTTCTTCCTCGGCATCTTTAATTGATTCCCATGTGGAAGGATCCTCCACTTGTGAATGTGGATGCCACCTACTCCGACTTTTCCTACCTTGTGTTTCACATTGTAATCCATCCACGTAAAATTAAATAATTCTCATCCGTTTGTCAGTAGAGAAAGAATATGCACACCATGGCAGTATCTTCCTTCATTATTTTTAAACATACATATTGCTCGGGGAGAAGCGGGGAGGTTGAGCAAAAGGGCATTATTTATTCCAGGAAAAGTTGAATATAAGGTATATCCGGTTTTCAAAAAACGAATTTAACAATATATTATTGAAAGAATAAGTCATAATTATTAATATTTTTATTTGAATTGTTGAAGATATAATTGTCTTTATAATATACTCAGAAATGTTTTCTTAATTTGACATTTATTAATTTTTAATTATCATTATACATTTATTATATATTTTAAGTTCTAATTTTAATGACTCAAGATTATCTTCTCTTTTATATATTTTTTCAAGAAGAAAAAATATGATTATATCATAAAAAACAAAAATTATTTAGGTTTGCACTTGCTCTTCACATAATATATTTATCGGTTCACTTGAGTGCCGTTCACAAACATATGTATATTATCTAACAAATTTTATTATCAATTTATACTTAAAATAAAATAAAATATAATATAATTTGATTAAATAATTATAATAATAAAATGTATATAATAAATCATTAAATTTTTATATGTTTAATTAAAAAATTTTAAAAATTACAATTATTATAAAAATTAATAATAATTTAAATATTTGTAAGGTCAAGGTTTCGTTTTATGATAATAATTTAAAGTAATTTATTAGATTTTTTGTCAGTCATTCTTACTTTGTGACTTCCTTACCCAAAAATGTTTTCTTTTGTGAGTGTGATGAAAATAAAATATTGTCGAGTTTTTATTAGTTTAGTTATTTTTCAATTAATTATGTACAGTTTTGGGGTGCCAAAATTGATATATTATAGTCGAATCTTTAATGATAATATTTAATGAATAATCTATTTGTTATATAATATATTTTTGTATAAATAGAATTAGATGTAAGTTTTAGTAAATTTAGTAGAATATATATCTATAATGATAATATTTTAGTCAAGGTAAATTTAGTGGTGTTTTTTCTGACATAGGTTATTTTTTGTATTGAATAAGGTTAGGTGTAGGTTTATGACAAATTTGGTAGAATGCATTCCTCTAGGGGTATGTGCAAATTTTAAAAGTTTTATAGAACACATATCTTAGGATTAGGTATAAGTACTTGGTAGAATACATTTAGTCGAAATGCAAATTGAATGGTATTCTTTGCAAATGAGGTTAGGTGTAAGTCCTACAGAAATTTAGTATAATATACACCTTCAATTTCAACATATTGGTGGGATTTCAAGGAAAGTGCTTTTAATTTTGTATATGAGTTGAGTTACATTTCCTTGACAAAATTGATAGAATAAATATCCCCAATAATAAACATATTGATCATAATATTTTGAAATCATTCTTTACAAAGGAAGCCTAAGTGTAATTCTTACAAAATCTAACAAAATAACAACCCTTAGCCGTGACATTTCCAGATTGACTACAATTCATTGTAATATTCCGATAATAATAAGAAAACACACACTTACCAAGCCATCTTTTAATACTATAATAATAATAATTTGAAAAAACAAAATTCTAACAATATAGTAAGAAAAACTACATCTAAGAGCAATAGTAATACTCTCTTTAAAGGGCAACTCCCTATAAGAGAAAACAAAAGAAAACGATATCTTGGTTTGAGGGTAAAGTAAGGGCATTTCATCAACATTATTGAGATTGAAATTCTTTAGAAGCATGCCTATTACATATAGGTCAACCTATTTATGCAAATAGGTTATCTTACTAACATAAGTAAGTTATTCTTTACAAAAGGGGTTAGCTACAAGTTGAAGGCAAATTCATTGAAATACATATCTAAAATTGCAACATCTTAGCCAAAGTGCATTCAATGTTGTTCTTTATGGCATAATTTATTCTGTGCAGAAAGAGTTAGGTCAAGTCTCGATCAAATTAAATAGAACACATACTCAACATAGTTGCAGGTTATGGTGCAAATAAGGCTTAATAGTTGCAAGTCTAAGGAAAATTTGGTAGAATACATGACACTATGGTTAAGTGCAAGTCCTCAACAGGTTTGGTATAATACATATCTTAATGGTAATATCTTAGTCAAAATTCATTCAATGTTGTACTTGGTCAGTCAAAATGGTTAGGTGTAAATCGTACAGAAATGTGTTATAATACATATCTTGATGGTAACCTTTTAGTCAAAATCTATTTGGTATTATACTTTGCAAATAGGCTAAGCAGAAGTAGTAGAGAAATTTGGTGAATTAAATATGATGTAATCTTCGAACTGAGGCTTCTGTGATCCATATCATGTATATTGAAAAGAAATCGGTAAAAATCACATGAGAATTTATGTTTCGATATGTTTCGAACCATCCAGTGTTGCTCATCATCGGGATTAAGATGGGGAGTCTGATTATGGCGGAGATTAATCAGACTCATCATCTTAGTCCTGAAGATGAACCACATGAGATGGTTCGAAACGTGTTGACACAAAAATTCTCATGTGATTTTTATCGAAATTTTTTCAATATACAAAATATGATGTAGTTTAAACGTTTTATGTATTTTATCATTTTTGGTAACCATTAGTGAAATTTAGCTATCAATAATTGGTGAAATCATAAATTTTAGAAACATAATTACATTTTTAAATGTTTAAATAAATTCTACATCTTAAAAATCTCTTAAAATATTTTAATATACACTTTCAACTATTAAAATTTACAATTTCCACACTTGTTAACCAAATTATTACAGACAAAAAAACATTTAAGCTATATCAATAAATATATCTCAACATACCTACCATACCTAATACAAAAATTCATTTCAAAAATCTTTAATCAATTACAAAATTCTTATTAAATATGTAATAAATACTATACTACACAATAAAATAAAATGTATAATATATATACATGAGTGATATGCAGAACTTTGTAGGTTTTTACTTAATATTAGAGTAATAAAAAAGATCATTTATATTAATATTATAATAATAAAACAACTACTAAATTATCGATATATAAAGCTAATAGTTATTTATTTAAATTAGTTTTCGAAGAATTTAATGACAGTAGACCACAACTAACCATCTGGATAGATAATCTTATGACTCAGATTATATAAATCATGTGATGGAAAATATTATAAGATTATTTAAATTATAAAGTTTTGTTCAGAAACCGACTTTATTAAGGAATACTAAGGTGCGCGTCCGAGTATTTAAAAAATAATAAAAAATTTAATTTGCAGTTCAAATTTTGTACGACAACGCCAGCACTTATGGAATAAACCAAGGAATATATCTTATCTTGAATCCACGACAAGACAATGTGTATAAAGAATCATAACATATAAAGGTTGTGTGTTTCATGAGGTTTTTCATCATTCACTAAAAAAAATTAAAAAATACAAGGTATATGCTTGCATTGTTCCTTTTATTCCTTAACTTCATCATCATTTTTTTCTCACACCCATAAAGTGACAAAGGTGCATGTTCAAGATTTAATTGTTTAGACGAATTTCACATCGAATTGTCAATGGTGGTTGATGAAAATCATGTCGGCCTTCTTCACATCAAACTAGATATTTTCACTAAAAATGTATTGTTTATCAACAAAAATATTACATTGATTTTTTAATTTTCAGTAGTTAATTTAATTGATTGTCATCAATTTTGTTAGTCATTTGAATAGTTGTGTGAATTAGTGGTTTATAGTGATGCATTATCCTATATTGATAAGTTTATGAGGAATGTCATTTTTGAATGTGGGGTAGTATTTTTTGGGTTTTTTCATTAGATTTTTTTAGTAAAAAAGCTTTGTAGGTTAGTTCAATTGGTTTGATATGACCAATCTTAAGACAAGACCGCTAAGAGGTCATGAGTCCAAATTTGATAGAGTTCTCCTGTATCGGGAGTATCTTTTGTACTCCAATGACAATTATCTCAAGTGTCATTGATAAAATGTGAGGAAACGCTCAGATAGTGGTGCTCTCCATCCCAATATGGTAGAGATGTTGTAATGTGAACATTGTAATTCGATCAAAATAAAATAAAAATAAGCCCAATATGGTAGAGATGTTGTAATGTAATGTAATGTAAATTAAACCTTTTAACTTGATCAAAATAGAATTAAAGTTAAAATAACCCTATAAAAATAAAATAAAATAAAAAAGATCAAGCACTCATGGTATTGACCCATGGTGTTCATGTAGAATATAGCCTATTTAAAGGGGGAAATTAAATCGGTCTAGATCTATCTTAACTCTGGATCTACCAAAAGTCGAGAGGGATCAAAACCCTTGAGATGCAAACCTCTTTTAGAGTGAAAAGAGATTTGATCTCTCTCAGTGCTTGGTAGATTCGAAGTTAAGATGGATCTAGGTTGGTATTTAATGCCATAGTTCTAAATATTTAGTATTAATGTTCGTAGATGATCAAACTAAATCAACAAGACTTAAGAAAAAAATTATATAAAATTAGAAAGGGAGAAACTATGAAAAAAAACTAAGTATATTAAGACTTGGCTCAAGGAGCAAGAGCAAGATGAGGAGAGAAGAGATAAAGATGTAATATTGTTCTTGACCAAAGGCATGCATGTGGAAATATGAGGAAAGTGGTCTCTCTTAAGAATTAAGGTTGAGAAGAAGTGAGATATATGCCTTAGTAAATTGATACTATGAGGAAAAATGTGCTTGGATTGTAAATGCAACTTGTCACCAAGTTCTTCTTTGAAATCAATAAGTTCCATGTGTTTTTCCCCAAATTATGGGCTCATAAGATAAGAGGTTTTATATGTAGTTGGATTTGAGAATACATAACAAGTTGTTTTCGAACAAAGTGGGCTCTCTAATGAAAAATGAAACACAACTACACTCTTCATAATGAAATCATTAAGATATCTAAGTGTGTGGATCTTTAAAAAGGTAATATTGTCTATTGTAAATTTCATAATGAGCTGAATGAAAGAAAATGAACATTAGTAGATCTAGTTTTTCTTAAGCAATATGGATTAAATATGGTTGTCATCTATATTCTTCCTATACCAAATGAGTTCAAGGGAGGTATGTTTTGGAATTCATGTGTGGGTAACTAATTGCAAGAGCTAAGAGTGAAGTCTTGGTGCTACATCTGTTGGGATCATGCACAGACAAACACCAAAATATGGTAAGGCCTTCTCTCTTTTCCTTATCAACATAGATTGAATGAACAATTTAGATCTAGTCTGAAGGGCCATAGGGATCTATCCAGAGTCTATCATTAATCTCAACCAAATTAGTGAGAGGATTCACCTATATGTAGAAGAGTTTCCTCTACAACAAAGATTTTGTTCACTCATAAGCATGATACATTTCTCATTTCTCAAATACAAATTCATTTCTTTACATATGCTCATGACATTTTCCAAGTTTATCAAGGCCCCTTGAAATGTATTTCCATAAGAAACAATGTCATTTATGTAAATCTCATTATTGTCTTGGACTAGATTTGAAAAGATGATCAATACAACCCTTTGAAAAGTTCCATGGGAATTTTGTTAGCTAAAGAGTAATAATTTATAGGCAAATGTTCCCTAAGGATTGATAAAAGGTTGTCTTGTATTATATCTATGAGATATTTGGATTTGACTATACCCATTAAAACCATGTAGAAAGGAAAAGTACTTTCCCAAAGAAATCATCTACCACTTCATGAATGAAGGGCAAGGGGAAATTGTTCTTTCTTATGGCTTTGTTGAGTTCTCTATAATCTACAAATATCCTCCTCCCTTCTTGAGAACTATGACTAAAGGTGTCAAACTCACTATTAGAGATGTGATCAATGAAATTGGTATATAAAATATTTTGTAGCTTTGTTTTCACTATGTCCTTGAGAGTTTTATTCATTCTTCTTTGAGGTTGTCTTACATGCAAGAATCATCCTTGATGTATATATGGTGGGTACAAATGTTGGGATGGAGTCCTTACATGTCCTAATTATCCCAAGAAAAGTTTGAGCTATGCTTTCTGAGTATTTATAGCAATTATTGTTTTGGGATGGAATTTAAGATCTTGATTTCAAGGTTTTGTTGGGCATAGTTTCTATGTTCTTGACTATTTTCTACTCTATATCAATAGAAAATAAATCCTAGTAGTAGGTTTAATTTATATTATTAGAATTTTCATCATCTTCTACTCATTTTCCTTTGTATTCTTGAAAGTGAACAAAACTATGATATAAGTATTATACATAATTAGATATGAATATGTCCTCATTAGGGTCACTAAGGGCAATAGTAGATTCTATAGTGAGCATTGGATGGATGGTTTAGGACATATCTTCTTCTTGTTCTTCTATGGTGAGCGAGGGCGCAAGACAGTGGAGCTACCAGCAACAACCTCTGCAAGCTGTTTCCGGGTATCTTCCCTGTCCTTACAATCCCATTACTATGTTTACTATGTTAATTTATGGCTAGGGGTGCAGGTGAAGACTAGGGAGGGAAATTAGGGAGAAGGTCGGGGAGACCAACATAAGCTGGGGGGATGGTGATCGAGTTTGAGCTAGAGGCTAGAGCCGGGAGAGAAAATCGGGGTTGGGACATTGAGAAACCCCGTGTGAATGAAAGAGATAGCCGGAATACCAGGGAGGGTGGGGAGACTGCGACTAAGCATGTGTGAGGGCCACAGGAAGAGCCGCTCTTCTCGACAGAGAAGTGCGGCAGTAGCACTGGGCAGAGGGGTGAGTGAAGGGAATGAGAGTGGGAATGATAGTAACCGGCCTCGATGGCCTGTCAGTGAGAGTCGTAAGCATAAATTGGGTTTGGCACTGAGACATCACCCCTATGACTAGGTAAGAGAATTGGCATAGCCAAGGGGGTGGTGAGGTTATCGCAAGGTAGGTGAGCAAGAAAAATGAGAGGCAAAAGAGTGGCGCAAACGCTTCAGGCAGAGGAGAGGCACTAAATCTTGGGGTAGAGGGGCACCGAGGCAGAGGCAATTGTGATGGGAAAGGTGAGGGGAGGGGAACCTGCATCAATCTGGAGAGGCATGAGACCATGCCCAGAGAGCTAATGCATATCGTGTGTGAACAGGCTCGAAAAAGCGAAGAGATGGCCCAACCTGCACGTGGAAGAGGACACAGCATAAGGGGGAGGGAGTTGACTCGTGCAACAGACCCGAGCACCTTAGAACCCAGGCGTGGGAGGAAGCATGTAGAATGCCTCATCAGCGAAGTGGCAGCAGATTATAGGGAAGCAACGGAGGCAGACATCCGTAAGATTTTGGAAGAATGGGAGGAGAAGATAAAACAAGAGGAGGAGTTCAAAGAGGAAATGGAGAATTGGTGGGCTATAATCTCGGATCTTGGGAGTACCCGGGGTAGACTCACCCAGTTCAAACATATGCTATATCTGTACTGGCTCATGAAGATCCTCACGGGGAAGGCAATGGAGCAAATGTCAGTGGGGATGGCTATGACCCTCCAAGACATGCCCAATTACAAAAAATACTTGTAGACAATTCAATTTCAGTTGTGTAAGCAAGACATCCACCTAGACCGAATCCAAAGGCACATCCCTTGCATTACCCAGCTTGCTGACATACCTGGAGACTCAACCAAAGACCCGGCTCTGGCGGAGTCTACCTCAAAAGAATAGCAGGATTAGTCAGTTTCCTGGATGTTTTTTTGTTTCTTGTGGGTACCATTTACTTTTACTGATGCATGCTTATGATAGATAGACACATAGACTCTTATCATGATACTGATACATATATAGCTTGGTTAGATCAACTGGAACTATATTATATTTGGATGGCTTATAATGAGGATAGGTGGCCAACAGACTTGACGGCTTCTTGTCGTCCCAGGGTCCCTCAGGTTTCCTGTTGCCCCTTTTCGTTCTCCTCGCCCCCCTTTTCACTCCAATATATGTTTCCAACCGCTAGCGCTGGCGACCGGGTTTTTCATGGAATTTATTAAAAAGGAATTCCACCTCATTATTCTCATTGGGAAAGTTGAGGCCACCTATCTCACATATGTCGTGTAAACTTGTGTTTTATAAATAGAAAAAGAAGGTCCTACCAAGCTCAACAAAAAAAGGTATATCTAAGGAAATACAATGAGAATGGTCTCTATTAAAAATTAAGGTTGAGAATAAATGAGATATATACCTTAGTGAATTTATACTATGAGTAGACATGTTTCAGATTTTAGATGACATCTAACACCAAGTTCTCATTTTAAAGTAAAAAATATCCATGTTTTCTTCCTTGAATAATGGGTTAACAAGATAAGAGGTTATGTATGAAGTTGGATTTGGGAATACACAACAACATGTTTGGGAATGGAGTAAGCTCTCTAATGAAAATGGAAACACCCCTCTATTCTTCATAATGAATTGACTAAGATATCAAAGCATGGGGATCTCTAGATAGGAATAATTTTTATTGTGAATCTCATAATAAATAAAACAAGAGAGAATAAAGTTCTCTTATGATTCAAGCACCATGTTGCAAAATTTGTATATACATTGATAATGGCGCATTTGATGGTTAGTATGCGCCCTTATCTAGTCATGACAAATTATGGACTACCTCAAGTGAGAACGAAGGCTGTGATGAAGTTTAGGAGAAAGTAGTTCTCATATTAAAATTTAAATATACCACAAATATGTTATACAAACCCCTTCCATAATTTCTCTATAAATATCCCTTTTAGATACCCTAGGATTAAGGGTAGAGATGCCAAAACTTGGAAGATTATCAATCTAGGTCTGTAAAAGAGTATTAAGTGAGTAATGACGTCCTCATACTAGGAGTTTCGATACTTTTTCATGGTCACATGCATAGAACATTGATTTAGGTGTAATAAGAAGATACCTATACTTGTGAACGTTGAAATTAGTATTCTTGAAAGTGAACAAAACTATGATACAAGTATTATACGTAATTAGATATGAATATATCCTCATTAGGGTCACTAAGGGCAATAGTAGATTCTATGGTGAGCATTGGATGGATGGTTTAGGACATATCTTCTTCTTGTTCTTCTATGGTGAGCGAGGGCACAAGACAGTGGAGCTACCAGCAACAACCTCTGCGAACCGTTTCTGGGTATGTTCCCTAGCCTTACAATCCCATTACTATGTTTACTATGTTAATTTATGGCTAGGGGTGCAGGTGAAGACTAGGGAGGGAAATTGGGGAGAAGGTCGGGGAGACCAGCATAAGCTGGGGGGATGGTGATCGATTTTGAGCTAGAGGCTAGAGCTGGGAGAGAAAATCGGGGTTGGGACATTGAGAAACCCCATGTGAATGAAAGAGATAGCTGGTATACCAGGGAGGGTGGGGAGACTATGACTAAGCATGTGTGAGGGCCACAGGAAGAGTCGCTCTTCTCGACAGAGAAGTGCAGCAGTAGCACTGGGCAGAGGGGTGAGTGAAGGGAATGCGAGTGGGAGTGATAGTAACCGAGCTCGATGGGCTGGCAATGAGAGTCGTAAGCATAAATTGGGTTTGGCACTTAGACATCACCCCTATGAGTAGGTAAGAGAATCGGCATAGCCAAGGGGTTGGTGAGGTTATCGCAAGGTAGGTGAGCAAGAAAAATGAGAGGCAAAAGAGTGGCGCAAACGCTTCAGGCAGAGGAGAGGCACTAAATCTTGGGGTAGAGGGGCACCGAGGCAGAGGCAATTGTGATGGGAAAGGTGAGGGGAGTGGAACCTACATCAATCTGGAGAGGCATGAGACCACGCCCCGAGATTGAATGCATATCATGTGTGAACAAGCTCGGAAAAGTGAAGAGATGGCCCGACCTACACGTGGAAGAGGACATGGAATAAGGGGGAGGGAGTTGACTCGTGCAGCAGACCCGAGCACCTTGGAACCTAGGCATGGGAGGAAGCATGTAGAATGCCTCATCAACGAAGCGGCAACAGATTACAAGGAAGCAATGGATGCAGACATCCGTAAGATTTTGGAAGAATGGGAGGAGAAGATAAAACAAGAGGAGGTGTTCGAAGAGGAAATGGAGAATTGGCGGGTTGTAATCCCGGATCTTGGGTGTACCAGGGGTAGACTCACCTAGTTCAAACATATGCTATATCTGTACTGGCTCATGAAGATCCTCATGGGGAAGGCAATGGAGCAAATGTCAATGGGGATGGCTATGACCCTCCAAGACATGCCCAATTACAAAAAAGACTTGCAGACAATTCAATTTCAGTTGTGTAAGCAAGACATCCGCCTAGACCGAATCCAAAGGCACATCCCTTGCATTATCGAGCTTGCCAACATACCTAGAGACTCAACCAAAGACCCGGCTCTGGTGGAGTCTACCTCAAAAGAATATCAGGATTAGTCAATTTCCTGGATGTTTTTTTGTTTCTTGCGGGTACCATTTACTTTTATTGATGCATGCTTATGATAGATAGACACATAGACTCTTATCATGATACTGATACATATATAGCTTGGTTAGATCGACTGGAACTATATTATTTTTGGATGGCTTATAACGAGGATAGGTGGCCAACAGACTTGGTTTCCTACTGGGCAAGTTGAGGCCACCTATCTCACATATGTGGTGTAAACTTGTGTTTTATAAATAGAAAAAGAAGGTCCTACCAAGCTCAACAAAAAAAAGGTATATCTAAGGAAATACAAGGAGAATGGTCTCTATTAAAAATTAAGGTTGAGAATAAATGAGATATATACCTTAGTGAATTTATACTATGAGTAGACATGTTTCAGATTTTAGATGACATCTAACACCAAGTTCTCATTTTAAAGTAAAAAATATCAATGTTTTTTTCCCTGAATAATGGGTTAACAAGATAAGAGGTTATGTATGAAGTTGGATTTCGGAATACACAACAACATGTTTGGGAATGGAGTAAGCTCTCTAGTGAAAATGGAAACACCCCTCTATTCTTCATAATGAATTGACTAAGATATCAAAGTGTGGGGATCTCTAGATAGGAATAATTTTTATTGTGAATCTCATAATAAATAAAACAAGAGAGAATAAAGTTCTCTTATGATTCAAGCACCGTGTTGCAAAATTTGTATATACATTGATAATGGCGCATTTGATGGTTAGTATGCGCCCTTAGCTAGTCACGACAAATTATGGACTACCTCAAGTGAGAATGAAGGTTGTGATGAAGTTTAGGAGAAAGTAGTTCTCATATTAAAATTTAAATATACCACAAATATGTTATACAAACCCCTTCCATAATTTCTCTATAAATATCTCTTTTAGATACCCTAGGATTAAGGGTAGAGATGCCAAAACTTGGAAGATTATCAATCTAGGTCTGTAAAAGAGTATTAAGTGAGTAATGACGTCCTCATACTAGGAGTTTCGATACTTTTTCATGGTCACATGCATAGAACATTGATTTAGGTGTAATAAGAAGATACCTATACTTGTGAATGCTGAAATTAGTTTAATAATGAAGATGGTTTAGGAAGATGATAATTTAAAAATTAACGTAAAGCTTATATGATAACCCTAAAATTGTGCAAAAATAATAGTATCAGTAATTTATATCTTTGATCTAATGAGTATATATATCATGGAGAGGAGGACGTTATCATGTCCTCTTCAAAATATTACCCAACCTATGGGATGGGAATGCTACATAAATTCAAAAATCTCAATATGAATTTAAATCCATTAAACTCTAAAGCTATTTAATTTCATATCATGATGTACCTAGAGATGATAATATGGGCTACCTAGAGAGGTATCCAAAAGGATAATGAATCTAATGTTTCCATAATCATGGAATAGGCCCACTTTCTAGTTGATGGCTAGTAAATAGGCCCACTAGGAAGTTAAAAGAAAATAACATAATATTGAGTGATTGACATAGAACCCTAAAAATGTTCATGAGAAAGTATAAATACACAAGTATCATTGTATTATGTACATGTTGGATGTATTGTTTTGTAGAAATTATGGATTTTTAAGTGATTCCTTCCATAAGGAGTATTTGACGGCATTCACCTACCATAATAGTTCCTCGCTATATTCTTGTATTGTTTATGGTGTTTGTTTTGGTACTTTAGAATTTTAAGGGCTTATTTATAAAGTTAAGGGTTATCTTTTATTTTTGAAATATTAAGTTTTACTATATTCGTGGAAAGCTATCAGTACGCATATATTATCCATAACCTAAATATGGAAGCTATGATTTAGCCTACATGACACATCAAGTCTCTATACCTAAGGCGGATCATCTCCCATAGCCATATCCTCATCTTGTTGGGAATATATATTCCTAACATATGTGTCATCACATCCAAAATAATAGACAAGAATACTTAGATTATTTAAATAATTTTTTTATAGTAAATTACATGTTCTTTAAATAAGATAAAACAAATATGCAACTAGATTCATCAAAGATAATGATAATATTACCTTTCGCATTTTGTCGCTTCAAATAAATAATATGTTTTAACATCCTCACTAGTCCATCCTTGTGTACTAGTATTGTGCAAGAATGAGGGTGTGATCAACCTCACGAGCTAGGAACTCTAATACATCTAAACTAACTTACCTACACAGCCACTCTGAATGGCCCCTCTCAAACAACACTATAACAACCCTGGTGAAAATTCCATGTAATAAAAGTTAATAAAGGCAAAATAATAACCACAGTTGGTGGGAAACTTATTCCAAGCTTAAGGTTGGGAAAAGCATCCTAGTGGGTATTCATTTTGGTTATTATGGCTAAAGGAATTTGGAAAAGGCAATGGCAAAGGATTTGGAAAGGAAAGTGGCATTTTTGGCACATTTATTTATGAAAATAAAGGAAATTAGGAGAAAAGGAAGGTGAAAGGTCACATGTTGCATGTGAGGAGGAAAATGAAGAAAAATAATGGAAATTGAAGAAAATAGGGGCCTCATTGATAAAAAAGATTTTGAGGATCAGTTGGAAAGATTTTGCTCAAGGCTTGGTTAGTGTTACCTTTTGTTAGTTCAGTTTTGGAGCCCTCTCATTATTCTCTCTCTCTCTCACTCTTGGACCCTTAGAGTTTTCTTGGAGCACTTTGGCATTAGATCAATAAATGCAAAGAAGGTAAGAGGAAGGAAGGAGAAAACAAGGAAGAGTAGTATCGAGCAGCTACAATGGGATTCTTTGCAATTATCAATTTGCATGTGTGATTTCCTTGCTACATTTGGAATGCATGGTATTGCATGTGGTTCTTTGCTGTCATGGCTTCAGTTTTGCCAGGTGTGACAGTGTTTTAAACCTAGTCTTTCCATTTCCATATAGCCATGGTGTAATGGGGTTCTCATGTTTTGGTTGAGCTAGATTTTTGAAAGGATTCAAAGCTAAGTGAGCTGGATCTCCGAAAGAAAGAACACATGGCCTAGTGATCCCTGAAATAGACTGTGGATTGCGGTACATCCATTGACCTAGTGACCCCTGAACCAGATTGTGGGTTACGGTAAAGATAGGGATTGTGTGCCTTGTTGGGCCTAGGAATCCTCAATTGGTTAATGGCAGGATGTACGGTAAATCCTAAAGGTGGTTACCCTTGATTAGGACTAGGAATATTTACTGGTGAATGGCGGGATATACAGTAAATCCTAGAGGGTGGAGTCTCAATTAGGACCTAGTGATCCGATGTGGATTGCGGTAAAGCCTAGAGACTAGGAGACAGGGAAATTCCTCACAGTGTAGGTGGAGAAATCCATTTGCATCCATGCTTGTTTTATGGCATAGTGATCTAGGATGGATTACGACAAAGCTTGGTTCTATTGATGAGGGTGAGGTGGTGTAGCCTTGGGAAACCTTGGTTGAGTTTGGTTTTAAGTCCCACATTCATGCTTGGAATATGACATGGGGGTGATTGGATGAAAGAACGATTTGGTTCAGCCAATGTATGGTCGGGTGGTTCATGGAAGTACCAAACCTAGTTGGCCTTTGCATCATTAATATGAGGTTATTTATCCTTGTTATTTCATGAGAATTATATTGGTTTATATGGTTATTGTTTCCTTGGTATTTATGTTGTTGTTATGTTGGTTATGAACATGTATTATGACAGTGGATATGTATGGCTCTCATCATGTTTTTACTTGTAAATGAGTGAACAATGTATCTATGGCCTAATAGATGAATTGAAACTAATGTGTTGAGGCATCAATGCTTCTTAACGATTCTCGGAAACTATGTGACCCCTATGCTCATCTTTGTTGTTAAGACCTGTAGATTTCATATTTGTGATATGTTTGACGAAATGTCTATCACGGCTAGTAGGGGTCCAATCTAGTCCTTGTCAATTTTTTTGAAAATGTATCATTATTTTGTCGTGTAAATTAATTTATGAAGGTGTCATTGAGTCCTGGGTAGTGACTTGGGCTCTGGACATGAAAAATTGACACAAATCATAGAGTCATGGGCACAACACTAAGAAGAAAAGTCCCCAAGCACACCCATGCCTGGTTGTGGGAGTGATTAGAGCTTCCAAGGCACACCCTTGTCCATATCAATGGAGCGTCCAAGGGTTTAATGGCCTAAAAACTCATTGGAACCCAAGCATTGGTCATCGAGATGGTTGGGAACGCTTTTAGGAGTCTTGTTGTAGTTATAGAAGGTTTGTGTTGTGGTGCAGGGTTACCCCCGCTTATACCCACAGTATGCATATAAATGCATAAACACATCTATCCCAGGTATTTGACTCTCAAAGTAGTTAAATCTTCAGCCATACATGGTTAAGGTCCTTTTAGCCATATTTCCTTTGTATCAGAACTCAATCACCCCATTAAAACCTCCTATTGGGGCTTTAAACAACACTGAAGCCTTCGCTTATGACTCTATTAAAGTCATTCGTTAAAACCTTTCTATCAGGACTTTTAAACTCTTCACAACCTTTCTAAACCCTTCGTTAACCCTTAAACCCACATATATAACATTTACCTTCCTGAAATTTGGTTACATATAGTTTAAACACATAAAACCTTTATCCAGCACTATTTCCTTATAATACCATTTACAAAGGAAATTCCCACATTTCATACCTTTTTCCGCCTTTCATATGACTTTTGCACAATTTCCGAGGCTACCTTTATCGCAATCGACCATTGCTCCTTCTGTGGTTCATACATATGTGCCTCATCGCATCCGATATGCGATAACAACATATCGGACTTCAAACCCATTTAATTGTGCCTAATAACTCCTTCGTGTCCGCCTTGTTGCATTTCCTTCAAATCCCACTTTACAAAGGAAATACACGGAACACTACTCCTAAAGCTTAAGACCGGAACTCAAAAACATTACACTTGCAAGTATAATTATCAGCGGGTCCTCCTCCTTTGAGCCTTTCCGCTATAACTTCTGATCTCTGCCTTCTTCGATATGCGATTGAATCAATCACCTCCGTCCATTTCCTTACCCGATCCAACAGTTTACATCGGTTTCGGGTTGAAAACACGCATGGGGTTTAACTGCCTCATAAATTGGTTTCTCTTCACTACTGTTGTGCTACATGTTGAATAGTGAGTGGAATCGGGTGCTTGACCTTCAATACTGCTTATGGTTTTGAGGCCACCCGAAATCCACCTTCACAGTTACAAAACTGCCTTCCTTCATTTAAAGTTCACCGATGCAATATTTCTTTGTCTCCTCTACGATTAGATCCTAGCTGTTGATCTATAAGATCTAACGATTGTCGTTCATTCTTTCTTCACTTCACTGATCTTCCTTTCACTTGCGTTTTTACGCTATTTCTTCAGTTTTCTTTTGTGGTTTGGGTTTCTTCAAAGGTTCTGGGTCTTCTGCTTCTGCTGCGCACTCTTCCTCCTGGCTTAACTTCACATGCCCCTTTTGATCATTGTCCTCTTGATCCTTCGAATGGATTCAATGATCCATTACAATTATCTGTATCATTTCTCCCTCTGTGTGTTCTATAGAACTTTTCCTGTAACCCCTATTACAAAACCTACAAATTCACATACAAATCAACACTCGAAACATGCATTCCAACTCGAAATTGAGTTGATTGTATTAATAATATCAACAATGATTATAGAACGAGACCTCTATCTCTCATAGGCCTGATCTGCGATATCTGTGGCTTTTTTTCTTGAGCTTTGCCCGTAGGCTTACATTTATGCCAGGAAGTTCTGTTGAACTAATCCTGGTTTGACTCCTAGATCTACTGAACTAACTCCTAGATGTACTCTATCCTCTATGTCCACTTCTAGCTTCAATTAATTCTGAGAAGCTATCCCTCTAGTTCCTCGAATCATGTCACTGTTTAAGAGTTATAATTGAATTTGAACTCTTTTGTCATTACTACCCACACATGTTCTCATTTATTTGAGAGCATTTACAACATCCTCACATTATCTAATTTGATTCCTATTTTAATCACTCAAAGCCTAATATTACATCAATTTATCACTTGGGAATCTAACTTCCTAAAAATACATGACCCCCTATGTCTACTTAATTACAATGATTTTCTCTTGGGTTGAATGCTCTTGCATCAGACTCCCAAAGTAGAAAATATTCATGATCTCCTAATCATGTGTCTTCTGATATTTGTTTTCCTGAATCCCACACTTTGTTTTGTAACTGCCCAAATGCCTTGTACCTTTGTTGTTGCTACACTTCTGCTATCTTTTGCTCCATCTTCTTCTTCTTGTCAATCAAGTTCAAATTTTGATTGATCTTTCTTCCTACTGTTACCATTTTTCTTCATTTGGATTGCTTCATCATCAATTGCCACATCTCTTCAATCTCTATTTGCAGCACATCTTTGGACTGGTCCATATTCTGCTTCTTACTTCTTCCTCTTTCTCTTTACTTCAGGTTGTTGATGCTGTCCACTAGTTCTTCAATCTGTTGTTCTTCTTCTTGTTTTGTTATTCTTGCTCCAACTTTTGTCTTGCTTGCTATGCTGACTTCAACATTTTCTGTGACTCCTATGCTAACTACCTCCCTATCATCCTTACCCTCTTTCATGATTGAATCATGATTGTCCAGCACTCTCTCCAGCAACTTAACATCTTTGTTCCATGGATTGAATTCTTCCACAAAATCTTCTTCTCTCATCTTAAATTGGTTGTTCACTTGTGCCAAATCTCCTCCAACAATTGAAACAAAACCTGCACTCACAAAACACTTGTTAAAATTAAAAACATAAGGCTTCTGTGCCTTATCTTCCTTTGGAAAAAATTCAGTTTGCTTCTCTGTTTCTTTCTCCTCTGTCAACACATCAGTATGCTGATTTGAATTCTCAAAAAAACTCATGAGACTCTCAAATTGCCTCTCCTCCACATCATATGTTCTAATGATGTCTTCCTGTTCTTGTCCATCATAGTGAACTCCTTTTTCTACAATCATACTATCATACTCTGAATTTTCCAGCAAATATTCCAACAATGCAATTTCTTTGTGATACTTTGCAAGAAATTCGTCATCACCTCTAATCCTAATTTATTTCTACTACAATAAGTCACTGCTTCTCTCATTTAATAGACATTCTTCATCCCTCTTTACTTTAAAGTTTTTATCTTCTGAAAGATACTCTTCCATACTTTTGACAGTTTCAAAAGATTGTTCAACCTCTACAAAATACTCTTTTATTAGTGTTCCTTCTCCCAAGGTTAAATCCTTTGCATAGGTTTCTTCCTTCTTAACATCCTTCAGTAGATGTCCTTCTTCCTCAATAGCTTCCATGGCTATTTCCACTGTGCCTATCATCATAGTGAACTGATGATCTTTTACTATGTTTTCAGCTAACATAGTCTCTTCTTCAAGTTTTCCTTCAATCTCATGTTGTTTATCTTCTCCAAGAGCTATCCTTGTGTCACCTTCTGCATTAACATTCTCCTACATTTATTCTCCTTGTTGTTCTAAATCCTTCATATGATTCAGAAATTCTTTGATGGTCATCTCTTCAATCTCCTCAAGCCCTTCACTTGGTTTCTTGATATCTTTCTCCAACTACATATGAGACCTATCTATCTCATCCTCTTCCAAAACAGAATTTAGATTATGCTTGTCTTCTTTCTCCTTTATGACAAATATCAACAAGTTTTCCTTCACATGTTTCACCTGCAAACATACAAAAATTGTCAGATTTAAAATCATCAGACCTTTTGGTCTCACTTGAAGTTTCAGTCTTCAAGTCTTCATCTTCAGTTAGCATCTCCTCATATTGTTTTGAACTATCCGAATAGTCCATGAGATCTTCACTTGATCTCCATTCTTTATCTTCAGTGTAGTCTTCACTTTCTCCTAGAATTTCTCCCTGTTCTGGTTCACAAATGCACTCTTCCATTTCCAACTCGACTTCCTTGAGTTTTTCCCTCAGCCACTTTACTTGCTTTTGTTGTAGCCTTCTCTGTATCTCATGCCATTTTACTAGCTTCTTCCTCAAGACCCAACCTAGTCTCTGGCTTTCCTCAAGTATACTTCTTAATGCATCGAGTTGTTCTTTTAACTCAGCAATCTCTTTGTCAATTTCTTCTTGACTCATATTCTTGCCATTTGCCTTGGCATCCTATTTCTTCATCTTTCTTCTGATGTGGCTTATCTCTAAACCTCTACTGTGACTATCAGTAGTCATCTTCTTCTCCTCTTTCTTCATGAGCTTCTCACTCATCTGCAACAAGCCTCTGCAACAGCTAGTCCTCCTCACCGCAATCTTACCTCACTAAGATCTCCTCACTCAGTATTTTGGTAAGCACGGGTCCTCTATCTGGAACCTCCTCTTAAGCAATACCTTTGCTCCTTTTAGGCTTTCGCAATCTCTCACTCTCTCTTGAGAACACTTCAGTTGTCCTCTCTGTCCAATCTCTTGTTGGATTCGTTAGGTTCACTGCCACTTCTCCATCAGAGCGTTTTCCTTACTTTGTCTTCAAGAACACATCTGGTTCTCCTCTCACAGCTTCTCTTGCCATCCCCTATGCATTAGTAAACACACATTCTCAATATAAAACAGAACATATTATCTCATCCTCAAGATCTCAACATGATCTTGTTTCACCATTCCACCTATGCCTTGGATGGATTGTCCTTTGTTTCTTGCATCTACAAGTTCTGCTACACATCACCTCTGTGTGCCTTCTTCTGTCATATTAGAATCTAATCCTTCCTTGCCTACATAAGCATCTTAACACATAATTCTGATTTAAATTCTTTCACATAGAATTTCTTTGTTCTATTTTAACCCCAATTACTTCAATTAAAACCTTCTCTGATTACAAATCTGCTTTGATACTACTAATGGTGCAGGGTTACCCCCGCTTATACCCACATTATGCATATAAATGCATAAACACATTTGTCCCAGGTATTTGACTCTCAAAGGAGTCAAATCTTCAACCATACATGGTTAAGGCCCTTTTAGCCACAGTTCTTTTGTATCGGAACTCAATCACCCTGTTAAAACTTCCTATCGAGGCTTTAAACAACCCTCAAGCCTTCTTTTATGACTCTATTAAAGTCATTCGTTAAAACCTTTCTATCGAGACTTTTAAACTCTTCACAACCTTTCTAAACCCTTTGTTAACCCTTAAACCCACATATATAACCTTTACCTTCCTTAACTTTGGTTACATATAGTTTAAGCACATAAAACCTTTATCTGGCATTATTTCCTTATAAAACCATTTATAAAGGAAACTCCTACATTTCATACCTTTTTCTACCTTTCTTACGACTTCTGCACAATTTCCGAGGGTACCTTTATCGCAATTCTCCATCGCTCCTTCTGCGGTTCATACATATGTGCCTCATTGCATCCAATATGTGATAACAACATATCGGACTTCAAACCCATTTAACTATGCCATATAACTCCATCTGGTCCGCCTTATCGCATTTCCTCTGAATCCCGCTTTACAAAGGAAATACATGGAACACTACTCCCAAAGCTTAAGACTAGAACTCAAAAACATTACACCCACAACTATGATTATCATCAGGTCCACCTCCTTCGAGCCTTTCCGCTATAACTTCCGATCTCCACCTTCTCCGATATGCGATTGAATCAATCACCACTGTGCATTTCCTTACCCGATCCAACGGTTTACATTGGTTTTGGGTTGACAATGCTCATGGGGTTTAACCACCTGATAAAGCAGTTTCTCTTCACTACCTTTGTGCTACTTGTTGAATAGTGAGTGGAATCAGGTGCTCGGCTTTCAATATCACTTTTTGAGGCCACCCGAAATCCACCTTCACTCTTACAAAACCACCTTCCTTCATTTAAAGTTCGTTGATGCGATATTTCTCCGTCTCCTTTGCGATTAGATCTTGTCTGTTGATCTATAAGATCTAACGGTTGTTGTTCATTCTTTCTTCACTTCACTGATCTTCCTTTCACTTGTGTTTTTACGCTATTTCTTCAATTTTCCTTTGTGGTCTGGGTTTCTTCAAAGGTTCTGGGTCTTGTGCTTCTTCTGTGCACTCTTCCTTCTGGCTTAACTTTGCATGCCCCTTTTGATCACTTTCCTCTTGATCCTTCGAATGGATTCAATGATCCATTACAATTCTCTATATCATTTCTCCCTCTACGTGTTCTGTAGAACTCTGCCTGTAACCCCTATTACAGAACCTACAAGTTCACATACAAACCAACACTTGAAACATGCATTCCAACTCGAAATTGAGTTGATTGTATTAATAATATCAACAATGATTATATAATGAGACCTTTGTCTCTCACAGCCTGATCTTTGATCTCTCTCGCCTTTTTTCTTGAGCTCTGCCCGTAGGCTTACATTTATGCCAGGAACATCTGTTGAACTGATCCTGGTTTGACTCCTAGATCTACTGAAATGACTCCTAGATGTACTTTATCCTCTATGTCCACTTCTAGCTTCAATTAACTCCCAAAATCTCTCCCTCTAGTTCCTCGAATCATGTAACCGTTTAAGAATTATAATTGACGTTGAACTCTTTTGTCATTACTACCCACCCATGTTCTCATTTATTTGAGTGCAGTTACAACATCCTCACATTATCTAATTTGATTCCTATTTTAATCACTCAAAGCCTAATATTACATCAATTTATCACTTAGGAATCCAACTTCCTAAAAATACATGACCCCCTATGTCTACTTAATTACAATGATTTTCTCTTGGGTTGAATTCTCCTACATCATGTTGTGGTTTTCCTTTGATTCCACTTTCTTAAGGTCTCACATTGCATATTTACCCCAGTTGGTCGGTTACTTGGGTAGATGTGGGATGAGAGTGTTACAGAGTGGTATAAGATCATGGTTCAAACCTTGGGCTGGATGGGTGGAATGTGTTTGTCATGCATGCATGTTAGTTGCATATGTGTTCTTTATTTTTTTTGGACTATGTGCTTGTTGTGTATGCATGGTGGTGGTCATTGTTGTCATTGTGTCTCCATGTGGAAGTTGATGATGTTGTTATGCATGCACTATTATGGGCATGGTTGTTGTGCATGAGATTGTTGCCGGAATTTCAGGTCATCATGATGCTGTTGGTATGTTATGATTCCCATGTGTTGATTGAGGTGAAGTAGGAGATGTGAATAATCAGTGAGGTTGCAACACTAGACTTTGGGGTAAGAGAATATCATCATATAGGTATTGTATGTTTAGCATGTAGGTATGTTAGTTAATGGATTGTTATATGCATTAGGGTTATATACACGTTTTTCATTTATTGGTGTTGTGGTTACATCCATGGTAGATGCTAGTGAATCAATGTGGTCATATAGTCATGAATGATAGTAACTTGTTGTTATATGCAATGTTGTTGTTGTTTTATGTTAGTTAATTTGATGATTATGTTATATGTTAACCTGTTTATTGTTATATGATAGTCAACTTGATGATTTGTTATATGTTTATTGATGAGTATGTTATATGTTAACTTATTATTGTTAAATGTTAGTTAACTTGATGATTAGGTTTATTGCAACTAAGATCTTGATGTTATATGTATCATGCTAAATTGGATTGGCATATGCATATGGTTAGGGTTATGACATTCAGGTATGAATCAACATATTTGTGATATTGTGTTTGATTGTTATGCATGAATGAAAATTGTTTATGAGTTTATTATGTGAACATGTTAGCTAGTTACTGTTATGGATATCATGACCTTATTTATGGTTGAGTTGATATGTTGTGAAGTTATATCATGCTAATATAGCTTGATTATGCAGACAAGATAGCCTTCCCTGAGATACATTAAGGTATGATATTGCTTAGGTCGTATATTTAGTGCTTGATTGTTTGATTATGTTGTCTATTTGGTGTTTAAGTGTTTGGTGTCTATTATGTCATGTAGTTTATTTATCTAACATGGTATGTTTATAGTTTATTTGAATGTTTGATTAATTCCATGATATGAGTATGTGTCTATAAGATTGCATGAAGAAATGATATTGTTTTAATATGGACGTACTAACACATATGTGTTGAGACAACTGATATGTACTTGAGTGTAACATTATGTATTATGACTAATGAATATGAGTTGATTTTGATTATGACATGGTTGTTAGACTTGTTGAAGGTTGATTTCCAAGTAATAGATATGTTGCCTTGATATTTGGAACAAGTGATCGACATGTGTGAACAGTGGCAGGAAACATGTTTGGTATTAGCATGACAAGGTAATAGTTGATTTGTTTATATAACTATCCATTGGGTGATGTGGAAATACATAGTAAGACTCAGTTGCAGCAAGGTAAAGGTAAAAGAAAGGAATTGGGTGAGAATTCCTTTGGCTATGTTTGGAAACCACAATTCCAAACGAATGAGTGCCTTGCATACAAGAAGTCTTCTTAATCCTAATTTGTCTGAAATTATGTGGATATGTGCTATATTCATGGACATGTATTCGATAGGTATATAAGATAGTTTCTAATTATAGCTAGATACGTCAAGGAATCAGAGTCCCTTAAGAGATGGCATGGATGTGTCCAGTTATAAGGAAATGTGCTTGGCACAACAAGGTAAGATAGCTGGCATATTTTTATATTTATTTATGCACTGGCAGTTATGTGTTTATGGTAGTATGATGCAGGGTATTGCATGGCAAGAGAATGTCGTGAAATCTTGAAGAAGGCTCAGGTTGAGCTTTCCCTTGGAGGCTTTGGGAACCATGGGGATTGAGTCATGGTGTCTATTTTTAGTCTTGTGCTTTTGGTCTTTTGCGATTTGTTTGTATTAGATTTGTAGTTTGTTTATGTTTATTATATGGCTATACCACTTTGTTTTGGTTTCGTGTTGTTATTGGTTTTCACAGTCTTCTTCTTGTTTGTTTCTTGTGCTTTCCTTTTAAGTTTTGAGTCTTGGGAATTGGTTGGGAAAGGAGGAAAGTTAATGGAGCTCGGAAGAATTTGAATGAAACCCAATTGGTGATGTAAGGCGTAGATCAATCTCAATGCATGTATAAGGGCAGTTGAAGGCAAGAGTACGACATCCAATTGGATTGGTTGGGTCAATTGGTGTAAATGAATGATGGAAGAACATTCATGAGAAAGGTAATTGGAAAGGTCAAGTAAATGGACTTGAGTTGTCAGATTCCTCAGCTATGTTGGGAATCATTGTTCTCAATGTTGTGCATGTTGTGAACAAGTAAAGGGAGTTCTCTTAACCTTGACCTTATGATATCTGGTAATTATGTTGTGATCGTGATTATGCTAATGTGTATATATATATGTATACATGTATGTATGTATGTCATGTTTGACAAGGTCATCATGGATGATGATTATTTTTATGCTAATGTTTACATGTATGTATGTATGTCATTGTCTAACAGGATCATGATGGTCTAATGCTAGTATTTATATGTATATGTATGTTTTTGTCTAATAGGGTCATTAGGAATCATTCTTGTGGAGGAATGATTGCTTACGTAGGTGGATGACATGAAGAGGTTCCTGGTTTATGAGGAATCAAGTGGGAAGAGTAGTCCCGACAAATCTATGAGGCTAGTATCAAGTGGTTATGAGTTGATATTATGTGATTATATTATGTCTATGTTATGGACAAGTTATACTCTCAATACATCAGCGGAATGAGAGTAATATGATCTGTGGCATGCTAGGATAAGCATGGATGGCGAAGAGACACTGGAAGCAAGGTTGCTTGGTAGAGACAATGTGGTTTTGGATGTGGAGTGCTACTATTGTGTATATGTTGTGCATATTGTATATTCAATTATTGTACCTATGGTGTTGAGTGTCTATTGTATATATGGTGTTGTGTGCATATTGCATATGCTATGATGGGTATAGATGGTGCTATGTACATTTTGGATATGCGGTGTTGTGTACATATTATACTCTGCGCATGATGGATATGCAGTGTTTTGTACATATGATGCTATGTACACATTGTATATGCAGAGTTATGTACACATGGTGTTGTGTGCATTATGTACATATGGTGATGTGTGCATGATTGTACATGTGGTGTTGTTTGCACGCGATGTTGTGTACATGTTGTACATGTGGTGTTGTGTGCAGGTGGTGTTGTGTGCATGTCATGCATGTGGTGTTGTGTACATGTGGTTCTGTGTACATGTCGTGCATGTGGTGTTGTGTACATTTGGTATTGTGTACGCATTGTACAAATGGTGTGGCGTATATATGGAATTGTGTACATGTTGTGCAGATGGTGTCATGTACATGTGCTATCGTGCACACGTTGTGCAGATGGTGTTGTGTACAGGTGGTAATGTGTACATGTTGTACATATGGTACTGATGTACATGTGGTATTGTGGGCATGTCATACATGTTGTGTTGCAGGCATGCGGTACTATGTATGTGCATTATGTAGTCGTGATATCATGACATGTGTATTTGTTGTGTTTTACTTTGTGTACGTATATGTATTGTGTTGTACATCAGGTGTAGGCATATGTATTGTGTAGTGGTGTACACCGGATGTAGGTGTATGTATTGTGTTGTGTTGTACACTAGGTGTAGGTGTAGGCGTTGTATGTTAGGATTTAGGTGCATGTAGTGCATGGTGTTGTATGCCGTGTGTGGTTGTATGTGTGTGATGCACACTATGTGTATGTGCACATGGTTGAGGAGAAGGAACTAGGTGTTTGTTGGGTGTGGCAAACAATCTGGAGTGCATGCGGAATAAGGACAAGGGTAGAAGCTAAGGATTGATTAAAGGATAAGTATAGTATTTTATTTCAGTTTTATTATGCATGTGATTTATGATTCTAATCTATAATGATTACATGTGACCTATTATTCTAGTTTATGATGGTTACATGTGATTTATGATTTTGATCTATGATGGTGGTGTTTTGAACCAACCTAATGTGATATGTTTATACATGATGATTTCGTCAAAGATGCTAGTTTGAATTGTATTGACATGAAGCGAAGAGAATTGCACATGTACCTTATTGACGAGCTAACAATGAGGTATGATGTGAATTCATTTCAATTTATTTTAAATTCTAATGGAAATTATATGCTTGGTACAGGAATTCATGAACATGACCAATTGGGTGGTTGAAATTGATTGCAAGAATTAGCAACAACAAAAGGAATTGGAACAAATGGCATTATGTTGGTAAAGCACTTCAGGAGCAGGGCCATTATGGGACACTGGTACCCAATAGTTTCCATTGATTTCCATGAGCATGTTATGGCTGGTATGATGATTTTGAGGTAGGTGTATTCCTTGGTTTTTTTACCTTCCAATGCGAGGAAGCATTTCCAAGGGATGGATCACCTAGGATAGGGGATGTCAGGGAACTTGGAAGGTGAGTGATTGCATGAAAGGGGTGACCAGATTACTCGAGGGATTGTGTAGTAAAGAAGGGAAGGTCATATATGGATTTGTTTTAGTAATTAGCATTGCCAAATGGAATCAAATGCAGATTGGGAGTGCACCTTGGAACAATGAGCCAATAATTGTTCACTGAGAGGATGTGGCACAGGATTTTAGCATTGGACATTTGATGAAACTTGTACTTTGACAGTGGATTATGGAATTCCTCGGAAGGAGGTGATTCTTGGTACTACTTTTGAGGGTGGAGGTGTGAGCCTCTAGATTCCCTTGTTGATTGATACGTGCCTCATATCCTTTCATTTGCTGGTTGAGAAAATGTGTATATGTGTATATTATTGAAAATATTGTATCGATCTAGTTTATACAGCTCCACAAACAGTGTGGTTATTTGTTGGTTGAAGAAAATGTGCATAAGTATATGTGGTTGTTATTATAAATACGCTAATAAGCTATGTTATAAATCTCTAGTAAACGATATGTTTGTCATATCTTTATTAGTGATCATTGTAAATACTACAATGAGCTAAGTTATAAAGCTCCATGGGAAATATATTTTCTTTTTAGCAATTTTGCTAAGGTATAGTATGGTTGAACACCGAGGGCAGTGTCTCCCAAGGGGGAGCATTCTATAACAACCCTGGTGAAAATTCCATGTAATAACATTTAATAAAGGAAAAATAATAACCACGGTTGATGGGACACTTATTCCAAGTTGAATTTTGGGAAAAACATCCTTATGGTGGTTCATTTCGACTATTATGGCTAAAGGAATTTGGAAAATGCAATGGAAAAGGATTTGGAAAAGGCACTGGCAAAGGATTTGGAAAGGCAAGTGGCATTTTTGGCACATTTATTTATGAAAATAAAGGAAATTAGGAGACAAGGGAGGTGAAAGGCCGCAGGTTGCATGTGAGGAGTAAAATGAAGGAAAAGAATGGAAATTGAAGAAAATAGAAGACTCATTAATAAAAAGGCTTATGAGGATCACTTGGAAAGGTTTTGCTCAAGGCTTGATTAGTTTTGTCAATTCAATTTTGGAGCCCTTTCATTACTCTCTCTCTCTCTCTCACTCTTGGACACTTAGAACTTTCTTAGAGCACTTTCACATTGGATCAATAAAGGCAAAGAAGGAACTAGGGGGAAAGGAGCAAGAAATGAAGAGGAGGATCGAGCAACTACATCAGAAACCCTTGCTAGATTTGGCATGCAAGATATTGCATGTGGTTCTTTGAATCTTTGCTGTCATGGCATGGGTTTTTCCAAGTGTGACATTGTTTTCATCCTAAGCTTGTCATTTCTAGATATCCATGGTGTGATGGGGTTCTCATGTTTTGGTTGAGATGGATTGTCGGATGGATTCAAAGCTGAGTGAGGTGGATCTCCGAAATAAATAACACATGGCCTAGTGATCCCTGAATCAGACTATGAATTACAGTAAAGCATTGGCCTAGTGACCCCTGAACTGGATTGTGGATTTTGGTAAATCCAGGTATTGTGTGCCTCGGTGGGCCTAGGAATTCTCGATCGGTTAATGGCGGGATACAATGTAAATCCTTGAGGTGGTTGCCCTTGATTAGGCCTAGGAATCCTTACCGGTGAATGGTGGGTTATATGGTAAATCCTAGAAGGTGGAGTCTTGGTTAGGACCTAGCGATCCAGTGTGGATTGTAGTAAATCCTAGAGACTAGGAGACAGGGAAATTCCTCATAGTGTAGGTGGAGAAATCTGGTGACATCCATGCTTGTTTTATGACCTCGTGATCCAAGATGGATTGCAGTAAATCCTATTTCTATTGATGAAAGTGAGGTGGTGTAGCCTCAGGAAGCCCTCGTTGAGTTTGATTTTAAGTCCCACATTCGTGCTTGGAATATGGCATGGTGGTGATTGGATGAAAGAAAGATTTGGTTCAGCCAATCTATGGTTAGGTGGTTTGTGGAAGTCCCAAACCTGGTTGGCCTTTGCATCATTAATATGAGGTTATGTATCCTCGTTATTTCATCAGTATTATATTGGTTTATATGTGGATTATATGGTTGTTGTTTCCTTGGTATTTCTGTGTTATTATGATGGTTATGAACATGTATTATGACAATGGCTATGTATGGCTCTCATCATGTTTTTACATGTAAATGAGTGAACAATGTATCTATGGCCTAATAGATGAAATTGCAGCGAATGTGTTAAGGCATCAATGCTTCTTAGTGATTCTTAGATAAGTATGTGACCCCTATACTCAGCTCTGTTGTTAAGAGCTGTAGATTTCATATTTGTGATATGTTTGATGAAATTCCTGTCATGGCTAGTACGGGTCAATTCTAGTCCTTGTCAATGTTTTAGAAAATGTATTATTTTTTTGTTGTGTAAATTCATTTATGAAGATGCCATTGAGTTTTGGGTAGTGACCTGGGCTTTGGGCCTAAAAAAGTGGCACAAATCTCGTAGTCGTAGGCACATGACTGAGGAGAAAAGTCCCCAAATGCACCCATTCCTTGTTATGTCAGATATTGGAGCCTCCCATATGCACCCTTGTCCATATCAAGGGAGCATATAAGGGTTTAATTGTCTAAAAACTCAGTGGGACCTATGGACTGGTCATGGGGATGACTAGGAAGGCTTCTAGGAGTCCTGTAGCATGTATAGAAGGTCTATGTTGTGGATTTTCCATCCTATTATAGTGGCCTCTCATCGCATATTTACCCCAGTTGACCAGTTACTTTGGTAGATGTGGGATGAGGGTGTTACAAATACAACCTCACATGCACTTATGCATATTAGTCATCAACCTAAGAGAGAGACAATTGAATGACAATCCATTGACCATGAACCTCTCATTAAATGAAACAAATAAAATGAGAAGAAAACCAACCCATCAAACATAGCATGACAATAATATAAAGAAAAAAAATCACAAAAAATGTAAATTACCTAATCAATTTAAGCCTTTGAGCTAAGCTATCTACATGGGGCATCAAATGGTAACTAATGTGATACCCATCATAGGAATAGTGTGCCACTATGATGACTACAAGTGATAGGAAACTAACCTCTTTTGTATCAAATGTATATAAAAGAAATTCACCACTACAACCTTGGAAATCACTAGGGTTAGTGATGTTCACACTAACATATCTCTCCATATATGCCAACTAGGTCTCTCCTACAAAGCTAGGTAGAAAATCGAGCAATTGGGAAAAATAATCCCCTATCCTAGACAAACCAATAATGAAATAAATTCCCTCTTCTATGGGATGATACCACAAATTGGGACCAACACTAAATGCATCAACAAACATGTGTTCCCCTTTAGGGATGTAACCTCCTTATAAATTTGAGGAGGCCAACATTCCTCAAAAGGGAACTTGTCTATTTTGTAATAGGAGAAGGAACATATCCCTCTCCTTGTCGTAAGCCTCACACCCACACAAGGTTGTATGGGTCAACCTATTGTTGTCATCTATCATTGTCTTTGATTGACATACAAATTTCATTAACTGATCACACATAAACACACACATACACATATTCTATGGTTAATTACCATTTTTTTCCTTATTAAAAAATGAAATTATTATTTATTTATTTTTGTAAAAAAATGTGTAAAACACACCAGTGTGCCTTAAAAACCAAGTCACACCATCAATGTTGTTTGGTAAAAATCAATGTACCAAGCTGAATGCACTCAAAAAGTGGGTAAAGTATTTATATTATTATCAGTAATTGGTGTGCCACTTATATTGTGGCACCATTACCACTATGATACACCTTCTATGCTCCAACACATCCACGCATTCCATAATACACCCATGGTCTAGGAAAATTTAATTTCCTACCTAAGATTAATGGTGCATTTATGATGTAAGATAGTACTACTACTGGTGTTTAAATCCATAACTGCAGCACCAAAAGTGGGAAATTTAAAAATGCTCTCACTAGTCTACTCGCAATACATCGATGCACTCCCAATAGTGTCTTCTCATTTAGCATTGCACATTCACCAAGTGTGAGAATATATTTATTATTTTAATTTAACAATGAACTTATGATGTATGAGAGCACTAGTCACATATTGCTATTATGCATTTATAAATGTAACAATAACCATTGGATAATGTATTGTTTAAATGTGGCTTGATGATATGCTTGATATGTTTTTAACTTTATGCACTCAAGAGTATTTAACTCACTAATGCACTCAATATGACTCAATTATTTAACTCACTAATGCACTCAAGATGATTTAAGCATGTTGATTAAAAACCCTCTTAGTACCTACTTCTACTAGCAACCTCTGGTATAAACATACAAGGAATTTTTTTTTAAAGAAGGTTTAACAAAAACATTTTCCATATAATGCAATTTCCTTATAAATTAGTTGTGAAATTATTTAATTCTTATGAAACGGTTGAATTAAACTTGACACATATTTTTTTTAGGTTGGAGTTTCGTCCACTAATAGACAATGAGAAAAATAGATCGTTTTTTAGTTTTTAGAGTTTATTTATGACTATAACATATTATGGTTACAAATGCTTGTGAAGAAAATTTTAGAGGTTAAGTTTTCCTATTAGAATATTTTTTCATATTTTTTTTTTTTAAATTCACTAAATTTTATTTTAAAATAATTTATCTAAATTATATAAAATAAAATTATTTATTTAAAATTACCAAAAATATATAAAATCTCAAAATAATAATTATTTTACAAAAATATTATTAAATGTTTTATAATCAATGATTAAAGAATTAATAAAATCCACCAATATTTTTATATTAAAAAATCTATATGTGAATCCTTAAAGTTTTATTTGGTCATGGATGAGGCTTGTATAGTTTGCAACCATGACTTTCACATTTAGAAGTCAAATCATGTAGGTCACTTGACAGGAGAGAAAGAGAAAGGTCATTCTTTTTTCTATCTATCTTTGAATATTTCTTTTCAAACTTGTGCAATCATAGATTAATAATGGTATATTTAAAATTCTATGAATGTTCTACTCATTCTCAAATGTATGTCATATTTGGAATTTATATTATTGATAATTGAGGAGACAAATTCTCTAAAATTGCAATGATCGTAAAAGATTTTCATTGTTGTTGATCTATATTTCGATGAAAATCACATGATAAACTTTTTGTTGGCGCATTTCGAACCATATAGTGTGGTTAATTGTTAGGACAAGATGGAGAATTAGATCATGGCACCAAAATAAATAGAGAAATCAATGTAGAAACCTTTTAAGTTTCTAACATTTATGAAATAATGACTATTTTGCAAAAGAATTTTAAGAAGTCCCCTTTAACATTCTTAATTTTTTTTTTCAAAACTAGTCATTATTTCATAATCGTTAGAAACTTAAAAGGTCTCTACATTGATCTCTTTATTTATTCCAGTGCCATGATTTGATTCTCCATCTTGTCCTGATGGTGAATCATACTAGATGGCTCGAAACGCGTCATCAAAAAGTTTCTCATGTAATTTTCTCCAAAAGATAGCTCAACAATTGTAATATGGATCACATAAGCCTAAATTCAGAAATTATAACCCTACACAAAAGGGCCATTACAACTAAAGTTCATCTTTTCAAACAAACACGCTTTCAAGTTTCTAAGATGAAGTCAGATCTGGAATTCTTGAAATGATGTAGAGATTCATCTAGTGTTTCGTCTTTCGCTTTGATTAAACATACTATTAATAACTCCATAGTCCCCTTTAACATTCTTAAAATTATTTTTCAAAACTAGTTTTTATTTCATAACCATTAGAAACTTAAAAGGTCTCTACATTGATCTCTATATTTATTCTGTTGCCATGATCTAATTCTCCATCTTGTCCTGACGATGAACCACACTAGATGCTTCAAAAAGTGTCAACAGAAAGTTTCTCACATGATTTTCACCAAAAGATAGCTCAACAATTATAATATGGATCACAGAAGCCTAAATTCATATATTACAACCCTGCACAAAAGGGCCATTACAACTAACTTTCATCTTTTCAAACGGGCATGCTTGCAGGTTTCTAAGATGAAGTTAGATGTGGCATTCCTGAAACAATGTAGAGATTCATCTATTGTTCCATCTTTCGCTTTGATTAAACATCATCTTAATAACTCTAGAGTCCCCTTTAACATTCTTTTTTTTTTTTTTTCAAAACTAGTTGTTATTTCATAACCGTTAGAAACTTAAAAGGTCTCTACATTGATCTCCCTATTTATTCCAGTGCCATGATCTGATTCTCCATCTTGTCCTCACGATGAACCACACTAAATGGTTTGAAACGCTTCGAAAATAAATAAATAAATAAAATAAAATTCATGTGATTTATACCGAAATATATCTCAATAATTATAATATGGATCGCAGAAGCCTAAATTCAGAAACTTCATTGTTGTATATGTTTGTCTTTAGATGATATATTATGCTTTCATACTTGACTAATATAAACCTGATATCATTTTCTAATGAATAAATACTTAATTATGTTTATGTGCTAAGTGTTTAATGTAATTGATCAAACAAGAGAGTGTTTTAATTAGGTTGTATGCCAAGTCTTTTAAATAATGTGTGTACCATGTTACAATGTAACTAGTAAAAATTTAGCAGGTTTATTATTTAGCTTTTAAATGGTTGTTCTCTTGATTGTTTGAAGTATGATGAAGTATGATTAGTTATAATTTTATATTTGGTAGATATATAGAAGATGTAAAACTCATTAGGAAAGGATATGCAATAGAATTATTGTTAAAATAAATATTGATAGTTAATTTGGATTAATAGAAATTAGGTATATAAATTGACAAATGTAAAGAAGTTTCTTTTTCATAAGAATAACATAATTTAGGTTATGTATATTGAGAAAGAGTGATATCTCTCAATTCTTTGTTCTTTGAAAATGAAGACTTTTTTGTCCTAGTTGGAGTTACAATTAAAATTTGGATTAATTCAGAGATTATTTTATGAAGAGAGACAAACATCTTATAGAACTGACTTTGACGAATTTGAAAACACCTTATGTTGTGTTATGTTCAAGATTTAATGCTATTTGGGCTTCTATAAAATAAGGTAAGGACTATACTTCATTTTGACTATTATGGCTAAAGGAATTCGGAAAAGGCAATGGAAAAGGCAATGGCAAAGGATTTGGAAAGGTAAGTGGCATTTTTGGCACATTTATTTATGAAAATAAAGGAAATTAGGATAAAAGGAAGGTGAAAGGCCATATGTTGCATGTGAGGAGGAAAATTAAGGAAAATAATGCAAATTGAAGAAAATAGAGGCCTCACTGATAAAAAAGGTTTTTGAGGATCACTTGGCAAGCTTTTGCTCAAGGCTTGGTTAGTGTAACCTTTTGTCAATTCAATTTTGGAGCCCTTTCATTTTTCTCTCTCTCTCTCTCAGTCTTGGACACTTAGAGTTTTCTTGGAGCACTTTCACATTGAATCAAGAAATTCAAAGAAGGAAAGCAAGAGGAAGGAGCAAGAAAGGAAGAGCAGGATCGAGCAACTACAACAAAATTATTTACAGGTATCGATTTGCATGTTCTATTTCCTTGCTAGATTTGGCATGCATGATATTTCATGTGGTTCTTTGCTGTCATGGCATGGGTTTTTCCAAGTGTGGTAGTGTTTTTAGCCTAGCCTTGCCATTTCTAGATAGCCATGGTGCAATGGGGTTCTCATGTTTTGGTTGAGATGGATTGTCGGATGGATTCGAAGCTGAGTGAGGTGGAACTCAGAAATAAAGAACACATGGCCTAATGAAACCTGAATTGGACTATGGATTGTGGTAAATAATTAGCCTTGTGACCCCTAAACTGGATTGTGGGTTGCAGTAAATCCAGGTATTGTGTGCCTCGGTGGGCCTAGGAATTCTCGACTAGTTAATGGTGGGATATCAAGTAAATCCTAGAGGTGGTTTCCCTTGTATTAGGCCTAGGAAGTGAATAGTGGGTTAAACGGTAAATTGTAGAGGGTTGAGCCTCGGTTAGGACCTAGTGATCCAGTGTGGATTGCAATAAATCCTAGAGACTAGGAGACAGGGAAATTCCTCACAGTGTAGGTGGAGAAATCCATTTGCATCCATGATTGTTTTATGGCATAGTGATCTAGGATGGATTACGGCAAAGCTTGGTTCTATTGATGAGAGTGAGGTGGAGTAGCCTTGGGAAGCCCTGGTTGAGTTTGGTTTGAAGTCCCACATTCATGCTTGGAATATGGCATGGGGGTGATTGGCTGAAAGAAAGATTTGGTTCAGCCAATCTATGGTCAGGTGGTTCGTGGAAGTCCCAAACCTGGTTGGCCTTTGCATCATTAATATAAGGTAATTTCTCCTTGTTATTTCATCAGTATTATACTGGTTTATATGTGGATTATATGGTTGTTGTTTCCTTGGTATTTTTGTTGTTATTATGTTGATTATGAACATGTATTATGACAGTGCCTATGTATGGCTCTCATCATGTTTTTACATGTAAATGAATGAACAATTTATTTATGGCCTAATAGATGAAATTGCAACTAATGTGTTAAGGCATCAAGGCTTCTTAGTGATTCTTAGATAAGTATGTGACCCCTATACTCAGATCTATTGTTAAGACTTGTAGATTTCATATTTGTGATATGTTCGATGAAATTCCTTTCATGGCTAGTAGGGGTCCAGTTTAGTCGTTGTCAATGTTTTTGCAAATGTATCATTGTTTTGTTGTGTAAATTCCTTTTTTAAGATGTCATTGAGTTTTGGGCAATGACTTGGGCTCTGGGCATGAAAAAGTGGCATAAATCCCGGAGTCGTAGGCACAAAACTGAGGAGAAAAGTCCCCAGATGCACCCATTCCTTGTTGTGTGAGAGACTAGATCCTCCCAGATGCACCCTTGTCCATATCAAGGGAGCATATATGGGTTTAATGGTCTAAATACTCAGTGGGACCTATGGACTAGTCATGGTGATGACTAGGAAGGCTTCTAGGAGTCCTGTAGCAGGTATAGAAGGTCTATGTTGTGGGTTTCCATTGATTCCACTCCCTTAAGGTCACCTAGGAGATCGAATCCTATTATAGTGGCATCTCATCCCATATTTACCCTAGATGGTCGGTTACTTTGGTAGATGTGGGATGAGGGTGTTACAAACACAACCTCACATGCACATATTCATATTAGTCATCAACCTAGGAGAGAGGGAATTGAATGCTAATCCATTGACCATGAACCTCTCACAAAATGGAACAAATAAAACGAGAAGAAAATCAGCCCATTAAACATAGCATGACAACAATATAAAGAAAAAAAAATCTCAAAAAGGTAAATTACCTAATTAGTTTAAGCCTTTGAGCTAAGTTATCTAATGGGTCATCAAATGGTAACTAATGTGATACCCATCATAGGAATAATGTGTCACTATGATGAATACAAGTGATAGGAAACTAACCTCTTCTATATCAAATGTATATAAAATCAACTCACCACTACCAACTTGGAAATCACTAGGGTTAGTGATGTTCACACTAATATATCTCTACATATATGCCAACCAGGTCTCTCCTACAAAGCTAGGTAGAAAATCGAGGAATTGGGAAAAATACTCCCCTATCCTAGACAAACCAATAATGAAATAAATTCCCTCTTCTATGGGATGATACCATAGATTGGGACCAACCCTAAATGCATCAACAAACATGTGTTCCCCTTAAGGGATGTAGCCTCCTTATAAATTTGAGGAGGCCAACATTCCTCAAAAGGGAACTTTTCTATGTCGTAATAGGAGAAGGGAACATATCCCTCTCATTGTCTTAAGCCTCACACCCACACAAAGTTGACTGGGTCAACCTATTGTTGTCATCTGTCATTGTCTTTGATTGACATACAAATTTCATTAACTAAGCACACATTTATACACATACTCTATGGTTAATTACATTTTTTTATTTCATTTTATTAAAAAATGAAATTATTATTTATTTATTTTTGTAAATAAATGTGTAAAACACACCAGTGTTCGTTAAAAACCAAGTTGCACCATCTATGATGTCTAGTAAAAATCAATGTACCATAACTAGTGTTATTGATTAAATCTTAATGCACTCAAAAAGTGGGTAAAGTTATCATTATTATTATCAGTAATTGGTGTTCCACTTATACTATGGTACCATTACCACTATGATACACCTTCTATGCTCCAACACATCCACACATTCCAACATTCACCCATGGTCCAGGAAGATTTAATTTCATACCTAAGATTAATGGTGCATTTATGATGTAAGGGAGCACTACTACTGGTGTTTAAATCCACAAGTGCACCACCAAAAGTGGGAAATTTAAAAATTCTCTCACTAGTCTAATTGCAATACATCGATGCACTCCCAATAGTGTCTTCTCATTTAGTATTGCACATTGACCAAATGTGAGAATATATTTTTTAACAATGAACTTATGATGTACAAGAGCACTAGTCACATATTGCGATTATGCATTTACAAATTTACCAATAACCATTGGAGAAAGTATTGTTTAAATGTGGCTTGATGATATGCTTGATATGTTTTGAGGGACTACTAACAATGTGACTCAGTTATTTAACTCACTGGTGCACTCAATATGATTTAAGCATGTTGATTAAAAACCCTCTTAGTACCTACTTCTACTAGCAACCTCTGCTATAAACATACAAGGAATTTTTTTTTAAGGAAGTTTTAACAAAAACATATTCCATATAGTGCAATTTCCTTATAAATTAGTTGTGAAATTATTTAATTCTTATGAAATGGTTGAATTAAACTTAGATACATATTTATTTTTAGGTTGGAGTTTCATCAACTAATAGACAATGAGAAAAATAGTTCATTTTTTTATTTTTTAGAATTTCTTTATGACTATAACATATTGTGGCTACAAATGCGAGTGTAGGAAAATTTAGAGGTTAATTTTTCCTATTAGAATGAATTTTCATATTTTTTTCTTTTTTAAATTCACTAAATTATATTTTTAAAATAATATCTAAATTATATAAAAATAAAATTAAGGGTTTATTGTAAAATTTACAAAAGTTTATAAAAGTCCCAAAAATTAATTATTTTTACAAAAATAGTATTAAATGTTTTATAATCAATGATTAAAGAAATAATAAAATCCACCGATATTTTTATATTAAAAAAATGTATATGTGAATCCTTAAAGTTTTATTTTGTCATGGATGAGGCTTGTATAGGTGGCAACCTTGACTTTGACATCTAGAAGTCAAATCATGTAGGTCACTTGACAGGAGAGAAAGAGAAAGGGCATTCTTTTTTAATCATTCTTCAAATATTTATTTTCAAACTTGTGCAATCATAGATTAATAATGGTATATTTAATATTCTATGAATATTCTACTCATTCTCAAATTTATGTCATATTTGTAATTTATATTATTGATAATCTAGGAGAACAATTCTCCAAAATTGCAATGATTGTAAAATCACTTCATTGTTGTTGAGCTATCTTTCGATGAAAATCACATGAGAAACTTTTTGTCGACGCATTTCGAACCATCTAGTGTGGTTCATCGTCAAGACAAGATGGAGAATTAGACCATGGCACCAAAATAAATAGAGAGATAAATGTAGAGACCTTTTAAGTTTCTAGCGTTTATGAAATAATGACTAGTTTTGAAAAAGAATTTTAAGAATGTTTAAGAATTTTAAGAAGTCCCCTTTAACATTCTTAAAACTATTTTTCAAAACTAGTCATTATTTCATAACCATTAGAAACTTAAAAGGTCTCTACATTGATCTCGTTATTTATTCTGGTGCCATGATCTGATTCTCCATCTTGTCCCGACGATGTGTTAGAGTCGGTCTAGTTATCCCTCCGTCAGAGATCAAAGTTCTTTTTGTATTTCATGTTTAGGTGTCCCATCCGTTTTGATCAGTTGCATTTTGTTAGGCATGCCATAACTCTGATGGAGCGGTTTGTGTCACTCATTCCCCTCGTGCTTGGCACTGCTGGTTCAGGTCTATTCATTAAAATAAGTCTTCAAAGGTCATTTACAATCATGTTTTAAATTTTGAGGTTTTAGGTCTAGGGTTGAGTCAATTTTGTCTTGAAAAGTCTTAGAAGACCAGCAGGCCAAAGGGATGTCTTTGATAGATCATCACTTCAATAATTTTCATCATTGTACAGATAAAGTATGACTTCTCTTCAAAACTCTGTTTTGAAGATAAGTCGCCATCTCATTTTCGTAAAAAATTGTCAAAATTTTCAGTTCTTCAATCGTTCAAGTGCAGCCTTGGTCTCCTTTGCCAGAGCATATCAAAGCTATCCCTGCAAAAAATTATTAGAGAAAATCATTAGTTCAACCAATTTTAAAGGGGAAACCAAAAAGGTCAGAGCCTATTAATTTTGAAAAAGTGTCAACAAACAAACATAAGAAAATGGGTTTTGGGTTAAGCAAAAATCAACAAGGAGTCTATATGAAGATATTTCTCCTCATTTGCAACCCATTCCACATTCCAAGAGCAAAGAGCATTGTTCTAAGGCGATTTTGTGAGTTTGTGATGAAATTGGGCCGTTTCCAGGGTGCGCGACGCATCAGGTTGGGCGCGCGGCGCATCAGGCGACAAATTCCAGTGCTATTTTACACGCGCGTGGCGCATCAGGAGCACACGGTGCATTGGGTGAGGCGCACGGCGCATTGAAGTTTATGCCCAGACTTTGTCCAAAACACACTCAAACACCTCTTCCACGCATCAAATCACAGGTAGGCTTACATTCACGGCTTGTTCTTGGTTTTTGAACGATTTATGTAAAGAAATTATGCTATATTTGCCATGAAAAACCAAGTGTAAAAACCCTCCTTGTCAATTAATTTGCTGTAAGGATTTAAATGCCAAGATTGTTGTAGGGTTTTCAAAAATAACTGTTGCCAAGGTTTTCCTATTTCCTTTGTTTCCCGTCCCCTATTTTCACCATTATTTTCCCTAATAATTCCTCATAAACTCCACACCATCCTCCCTCAAAATCCTAATCCCTCCCTTCTATTATAAACATATAATCCCTACCTCATCCCAAAACCCTAAAACTTCAAGATTTCCATGTCCCTTCCCTTCCCTAAATTCTTTATTTTATTTCCATTTTCCCCATTTCCCTAAATGTTTCCCTTTTCCTAACAATTCCCTTATCATTTGTGTCCCCTTGGTCACAACATTTTGAAAAAAAAGAAAAAGTCTACAGTCAATTTTGCACACAGTTGTATATCAGCATATATATATTCCAGCTACCGTGTTTCTAAAAGAACATGTCAGAGACCGAGTCAGTATATGAGCAGGATTATGATAGTGACTCTACACCGGAGGTAAATGTACCTAATGTGCCACAAAGGTATCACAAAGGTGGCAAGAGTGGACAACATGTTAGGGAGGAGCCTACTTCTTTGGCTCAATTGCAAGCTTGCCCACTTGCAATGGATTGTTTTCGGCGCCAATCATGTT